>JAVJIF010020788.1:0-65441 GCA_038442645.1 Agave tequilana | reverse complement strand
ACAAAACCCGAGAGCAAAGGGCTTTCAGTCGGTCGACCGGACCGGTCGACCGACAGACGTGCACAAACGTGCACGCCCTGACCACAAGGCTCGGTCGACCGGTCCGGTCGACCGATCACGCCTGAAATGGATCCGGCGACCGGCCGGTCGACCGATCACGCCTGAAATGGATCCGGTCGACCGGCCGGTCGACCGACAGGCCTGAAACAGGATTTTTCTAGGAAATTTTTGAACTTTGAAAAAATTTCGAAATAATTTTGTAGGGATATATGATTAAGTAGCATGCTATAAGGGTTGGTATACATGATATAAATAAGATGTAAAAATGTAAAATATTTTGAGTCATGTATATTAAACAAGACATGCACCTAAATCAATTTCCCAAAACAAAAACTGTATTTTGAAAAATAAAAATGTGTATGTGTTTTCTTGAGCCAACTTATCATAACCTCATTCTTTAACAAACTAATTCTTACAAAGGTTCTAGGTTACTACAAGGTCTTCAAGTGGGCTTTCCATATGCGATTTTGAATAGCTTGATACCTTGAACCCGAAATGAACCAACTTGAGTCAAAACAACCTTCCTTTAGGGAAGAACACTTCATGAATCCTTAGAACCCTGAAACACACTTAAACACTAAAAAAATGATTAGTACAAATAACTATATATGTTTTGTAATCATCAAAACTCAAAAATCGGTTGATTGTAACCTTGGCCAATAATCTCCCCTTTTTGATGATGACAAAACATATGAGTTATTTTTAAAAAATGGGAAAGAAGCTTGGAAGCTCCCCCTCAAATCATGCTATATAAATGAATGACTAATACATAAAAGGTAGAAACTAAGAATTTTGGCATAAGAAAAACATAGGAATACAAAACATATTGCTCAAAACTCTTAACTCAAAAACTAAAAATCCAAAACTCAAAATAACTTGTTATAACTTAAAACTTAAAACTAACTTGTTATTACTTAAAACTCAAAACTCAAAAACTCAAAACTAACTGTTATTACTTAAAACTCAAAACTCAAAACTAACTTTTTCTCCCCCATTTTGTCATACATCAAAAGGGTAATCATTTTTAAAAAAAATTTTCTTCATGAATCCATAACACAAACATTCAATTCACCACAAATAAAGGAAAATCTAGCATAGTCTAGTGGTTTTGTAAAAATATCGGCAAGCTGAAAGTCGGTAGAAACATAATCAATGTCAATATCACCTTTCTCATAATGATCTCTAAGAAAGTGATACCGAATGTCAATGTGCTTAGTCTTACTATGTTGATTTGCATTTTTAGTCATATGAATAATACTAGTATTATCACAAAATATTTTGATATGGTCAAAATGCAAATCATAGTCAAGGAGAGTATGTTTCATCCAAAGAACTTGTGCACAACAAGCTCCGGATGCAACATACTCCGCCTCGGCGGTTGAGAGGGCTACCGAATTTTGCTTTTTGGAAGACCAAAAACAAGACAATTACCAAGAAATTGACATGTTCCACTTGTACTCTTCCTATCCACTCTACAACCCGCATAGTCGGCATCCGAAAAACTCGTCATGGAAAATTGTCCGGTCTTTGGATACCACAAACCCATTTCAATTGTGCCCTTAAGGTATCTAATAATGCGTTTTACCGCAATCAAATGGGATTCTTTAGGACACGATTGAAATCGAGCACAAAGACATACACAAAACATAATGTCCGGCCTACTAGCCGTTAAATACAACAAGCTACCAATCATGCTACGGTAAAGCTTAATGTCTACACTTGTACCTTGTTCATCCTTATCAAGCTTTGTGGTAGTTGCCATGGGAGTTTTGCTTGTCTTAGCCCCTTCAACCCCAAATCTCTTGATAAGTTCCTTCGTGTACTTGGCTTGGTTGATGAAAATTCCATCCTTCCTTTGCTTGATTTGGAGACCAAGGAAGTAGTTAAGCTCACCCATCATAGACATCTCAAATTCTTCCTTCATGCATGATTCAAAAGCTTTGCAAAGATTTTCATTAGTAGAACCAAATATGATATCATCCACATATATTTGAACTATAAGTATATCATTTTCAACATGTTTTGTAAACAAAGTAGTATCTATTTTTCCTTATTAAAATCATTAGAAATTAGAAAAGAAGAAAGTCTTTTCATACCAAGCCCTAGGGGGCTTGTTTTAAACCATAAAGAGCTTTGTCAAGTTTGAAAACAAAATCCGGATGTGTAGGATCAACAAACCCAGGGGGTTGTTCAACATACACCTCCTCTTCAATAATCCATTTAAGAAGGCACTTTTTACATCCATTTGAAAAAGTTTAAAATCTTTATAAGAAGCAAATGCAAGTGTCATCCGTATGGCTTCAAGTCATGCTACGGGTGCAAAAGTTCCTCAAAATCGATACCCTCGACTTGAGTGTAACCTTGGGCCACTAACCTAGCTTTATTCCTAATAACATTTTCTGACTCATCCAACTTGTTCTTAAAAATCCACTTAGTACCAATTGTTGGTCTATTCTGGGGCCTAGGAACAAGATGCCAAACTTGATTGCGCTCGAATTGATTGAGCTCCTCTTGCATGGCTAGCAACCAATATGAGTCGCCCTCAGCTTCGAGGATGTTCTTTGGTTCAAAGTGAGAAATAAATGCATAGTGCCCACAAAGATCATGAAGTTTAGAATGAGTAGTTACCCCTTTTGATACTTCACCTATAATTAGATCCATGGGATGATGTGGATTGAATCTCCAATCTTTTGGAAGTGGTTGAGTAGTCTCCACTTCAACTTCTTGAATTTCATTTCCTTGATCCTCATTTTCTTGAACTTCATTACCTTCATCACCCTTTGGCATGTCTTCAAGAGTAGGTGAGTCCTTCAAAGTAATTTGCTCCATGTCTTCATTTAGGGAATCTATTTCTATAACATTCTCAACAAACACATTAGATTCCTCAAACTTTATTGTATAGATTCTTCAATAGTCAAGGAGGACTTATTGAAAACTCTATAAGCTTTACTAGTATTAGAGTAACCAACAAAAATTGCTTCATAAGACTTTGCATCAAATTTACCTAAGTTATCTTTAGTATTCAAAACAAAACATTTACAACCGAAAATTTTAAAGTATGAAACATTTGGCTTTCTTGAAAAATAATCTCAAAAGATGTTTTTGAAGTGTTTTTGCATAAGAAAACTCTATTTGATATATAGCAAGATGTGTTAACGGCCTCGGCCCATAGATAATGAGGGAGACCATATTCATTTATCATTGTCCTAGCCATCTCTTGTAATGTACGATTTTTCCTCTCAACGACTCCATTTGTTGTGGAGTTCTAGGACAAGATAGTTCATGCTTAATTCCATGTTCTTCACAAAAAGTGATAAATGGTTGGTTATTGAATTCACCACCTCTATCACTTCTTATTCTTAAAATAGAAGAATCTTTTTCCTTTTCAACTCTTTTCTTAAAGGCTTGAAAATATGAAAAGGCTTGATTTTTTGTGTTCTAAAAAGAAAACCCAAGTAAAACGTGAGAAATCATCAACTAAAACAAAAGCAAAACGATTCCCACTTAGACTTTTGGTTTGAGTAGGACCAAACAAATCTATATGGATCAACTCCAAGGGACGTGATGTCATGATATCCTTGATTGATTTGAAAGAGGACTTGGTTTGTTCCCAAGTTGGCACGCATCACAAATACGGTCCTTTTCAAAGTTCAAGTAAGGAATACCTTTCACCATTTCCTTGTTGTTTAATCTAGATAGATGGTCAAAAGAAATGTGGCCTAATCTTCTATGCCACAAACCAAGAGTCATCATTGAGGGCTTTCAAACAAGTAGCATTGCATAGCATATTAGACATGTCAATCATGTATACATTGCTTTCACGAAATCCGGAAAATATACATGTGTTGGATTGTCTATCAAAAACTTTACAAGCTAGGTTATCAAAAACAACATCAAAACCTTTGTCACAAAGTTGACTAACACTCAAGAGATTATGCTTGAGGCCATCAACTAAAACAACATTTTCTATTAAAGGGGATGTACCAAGTTTAACATTACCATACCAATGATTTTTCCTTTGGCATCATCTCCGAAGGAGACGGTGCCACCTTCATAGTACCTTGATAGGGTTGCAAAGTTGTTGATATCCCAAGTCATGTGCCTTGAGCAACCACTATCAAGATACCACAATCCTTTACGTCGTTGGCCTTGGAATGTACCTACATCATTTAACAAATTCGTTGACTTTGGTACCCAAAATTTCTTGGGTCCTTGAAAGTTAGTATTCCGAACCCAAACATTATTATGTGAAGCATTAAGCCTATCATAGCAAAATTTAACCAAATGACCTTTACGGCTACAATATGTGCGTGAAAAGACTTTACCATACATGAATGCATGATGAGTGTGTGGAGTGTGGGCATGTTTAGGGTGTTTGGCATGATGTAAAGGTTGTGATTTATGAACATGAGCATGAATAGCATGTGAATGTTTCTTTGGGACTTGTTTCTTAGGAAACATAGCCTCTAGTCTATTCTTATCAAATTCACATTTTTTCAAAATAATTCCTAATGAATCAATTTTCTCTTTAAGCATAGAAATTTCATTTTCATTAATTTGTGAAAATTTACCTTTGCAAGAAATTTTATAGTTATCAAAATCCTTTTGTGTAGAAACAAGAGTAGAAAGCAATTCTCCTTTTCTTTTGTAAGAGTGAAAACTTTATGATTTAGAGATTCATTTTCTTTTTCCTTTTCAAATATTTCTTTTTGAGAAAATCATAGTTATGAGATAGTTCTTCAAAGCTTCTCCTAGTTCATCCATGGATAAATCACAATCAATGAAGTATTGGGAGTTACCTTGCTTGTGCTTTCATTTGCCATGAAGCACATGTTGGCGGTGTCGACTTCTTCATCGGATTCACTCTCCGAATCCCAAGTAGCCTTTAAAGCTTTCTTTTTATATGGCTTCTTGGAGTTGGAGGGCTTGACTTTATCCGGGCATTCCGCAACAATGTGACCCGTCTTCCCGCAATTGAAGCAAATGATTTTCTTCTCTTCTTTACCTTGCCATCTCCTTTTATTTTGGAACTTTGCCTTGTTGTATATTCTCCGAACGTTCTTTACAAGAAGAGAAAGCTCTTCATCATCTTCTTTCATCATCTTCGTCGGAGTATGTGGAATAACTCTTGAAGGCAATAACTTTTCTTCTTGGAAGGAGCCATTTCTTCTCTTGCTTTCTTTCCATCTCATGGGTCTTGAGGTTCTCAATGAGACCTATAAGCTCCATCTCTTCCTTGTCATTGAGTTCCTTCAAGGTAGTGGCTTTGACTTCCCAAGATAGAGGGAGTGCACGGATGATCTTCCTTACTCTTTGGTCGTTATCAATGACGTCACCTAGAGAAGAAAGTCCATTAGTAATCTTTGTAAATTTAGTAACCATATCATCTATGGTTTCATTCTCTTGCATAGAAAAATTTTCATATTGGGAACGAAGAAGGTCAATTTTTGCCCTCTTTACTTGTGAAGTTCCCTCATGAGTGAAAAGCAAGTGAGTCCAAATCTCATGGGCGGATTTGCAATGAATGACTCTAGAAATATCATCGTCATTAAGAGCATGAAGCAAGGCATAGTGTGCCCTAGCATTAGCATCAAACTCTTTAGTGTCAATATCGGACCAAGTGTCCTCATCACCGGTGGGTGCACTAAATGGTTTGGTCACCGCCTTTGCAACCCGGCTTCCTAGGGATTGCAAAAACACGGTCATCTTAACCTTCCATATGAAAAAGTTAAGGCCATCAAACTTAGGTGGGGTCTTAATTCCTTCGGCCATATTTAATAAGTGAATGAGGATGAAAAATGAATAGTGATTAGCAATATAGGATCTCTCTAAGGTTGTTAGCCAAGAGCATAGAGACCAAAGCTCTGATACCAATTGAAAAACACCTAGAGGGGGGGTGAATAGGTGTTAATACTAATCTAAGGATCCTTTTAAAAACTTAGTATGAAGTATGATGCAAACGGTCACTCAAAACAAGAAATTGAAGCCGAATTCCCCGTGAAGGGCTCTAGAACTTCTCCTCTTTGATTCCTTTAGATTATGAGTTGAGGCGCGTAATTGCTTTCTTGTTGTGATGAGTAAAGACCGGAAAATGCAAGTAATGAAATGGATGCAATAATGAAGTGCACACAAAAGATATTACAAGATAGAAATGTAAAGCAATAAAGAGCAATAAGGAAATCAATCGCAAACACAAGGGATTTGTTTCGAGGTTCGAGCCACCGCTCTACGTCCCCGCCTTCACCACCGTGAAGGGTTTCCACTATATCCACCGAGGAAATTATAAGAGGTCTATCGAAGACCGGAGTACCGAACTCCAAATTACAAGAGGTCTACCGAAGACCGGAGTATCAAACTCCCACCAATCCAATCCTCTACCGAAGAGGAATCTCAACACAAGATAGAACAAGTAACAAAGTGATCAACAAGACCACAAACTTCTCTCTTACAACTTCCTTATAGAATGAGAAGGATTTTTGGCTCAAGAAGTGTAGTGAGAAAAATTCAGTTGTAAGGTAGTAATAAATAGCTTGAAACACAACTGAAAAATAGTAACCAAGAATGTACTTAGAAAATTGAAAGCTTTGAAAACTTTTCTTTTCGTTTGAAACTTGAAAACAATGGGTATTTTTCGTGAATTTAGCAAGTGACCAATGTCCTCTATTTATAGGGATTAGAGGAAAGCTAAACATGATTAAAGCTAGCTAAATAGGTCAGGAAGTAGCCTGCAAAAATTCAGAGAGATCAGATCAAAACATCTCACTCGAATCAAATGATTAAAACTCTGAAAACTAGCCGTTGGGGCTGCTGGCGGCTGTCGGTCGACCGGCCCGGTCGACCGACAGTCATTGGCAAACTAGCCGTTGGACTCGGTCGACCGGTCCGGTCGACCGGCAGCCAAAGAAAAAATTTCTCTTTGTTCTGTCGGTCGACTGGCCCGGTCGACCGACAAAACCCGAGAGCAAAGGGCTTTCAGTCGGTCGACCGGTCCGGTCGACCAACAGACGTGCACAAACATGCACGCCCTAACCACAAGGCTCGGTCGACCGGTCCGGTCGACCGATCAAGCCTGAAATGGATCCGGTCGACCGAAAGGCCTGAAACAGGATTTTTCTAGGAAATTTTTTGAACTTTGAAAAATTTTCAAAATAATTTTGTAGGGCTATATGATTAAGTAGCATGCTATAAGGGTTGGTATACATGATATAAACAAGATGTAAAAATGTAAATATTTTGAGTCATGTATATTAAACAAGACATGCACCTAAATCAATTTACCAAAACAGAAACTGTATTTTGAAAAATAAAAATGTGTGTGTGTTTTCTGGAGCCAACTTATCATAACCTCATTCTTTAACAAACTAATTCTTACAAAGGTTCTAGGTGACTAGAAGGTCTTCAAGTGGGCTTCTCCATATGCGATCTTGAATAGCTTGATACCTTGATCCCGAAATGAACCAACTTGAGTCAAAACAACCTTCCTTTAGGGAAGAACACTTCATGAATCCTTAGAACCCTGAAACACACTTAAACACTAAAAAAATGATTAGTATAAATAACTATATATGTTTTGTAATCATCAAAACTCAAAAACCGGTTGATTGTAACCTTGGGCCAACAGAGTTGAGGTGCTATATGAAGCTCTCGTGATTAAGCACAAGTGAGGCACACACAAACAAGCAAAGCATATAATGAATGTATGACAATATGAAAGATGTAAGGCACAATATAAGAGAGAGAGAGAGAGAGAGTTAGAGAGACAATGGATCAAACGCAAACACACAGATATGTTTCGAGGTTCGAGCATACAGCTCTACGTCCCCGCCTTCACACAGAAGGATTTCCGATCCACTTGTCCACACAGAACTCCCACACAGGGAACCTCCTCTGAGGATTTGGGGCAAATACAACCGGGAGTACACAACTCCTCTCTCAACCGATTACAACCTCTCACTAGAGGCAATGCACAACAAACACCACCTCACACAAGAGGGGTAGGCACTTAACCAATACAAATCAATCACCTCACACTTAAGGGATTCCAACACCAACTCCACCTCTCACTAGAGGGAGCCAACCAACAATCTCCACCTCTCACTAGAGGGAGTCAACCACCACTCCAAAATCAACCTCTACACAAGAGGGATATCACAAGTAAGGAGGGTTTATAACTTGGTGGTATATCTCAACCACAAACCAATTTTCCCACAAATAAAAGATCCTATAGATAGGATAGAATGATATAGCTCAAGTGTGGAAAACAAAGTGTTTTGATCAAAGAAAATCACTTGGGAAAATCACCAATAGATATAGAATTTTTAGACCAAAAACCAATTCCCAAAAGACTATTTTCTTTGAAATAAAAACACTTTAAAACAAAATAGAGAATAGAAATTTTGAACTCAAAACTTTTTGCTTAAAACACTAGAAAGGGTCTGGAATTTTTCACTCTAAAAATCTTCAAGAAAACCTCTCTCAAATGGGGTATTTATAACCCCCAAAAGAGATTTGCCCGTTGGCTACTGACTAGGCCAGAAAATGGCCTTCCGGTCGACCGGCCAACGGTCAAATTTCTGACCGTTGAGCCTTCCGGTCGACCGCCCCGGTCGACCGGGCCCTGAACCAGAGAGCAACAGCTCTCTGGCCGGTCGACCGCCCGGTCGACCGGGGGCAACCCGAGAGTGGGTTGCCTTCAGTCGGTCGACCGCACGGTCGACGGCAAACCCAATGGCCTTTGTGCACGTCTCGTGCACGTCCGGTCGACCGCTCCGGTCGACCGCCAGAGCCTGGCAGACTGGGATTAGGGACTGAAAAACTTGGTTTTTATTATCTTATTAAATCCCATAAAACCTCTAAAAATCCACAAAAATAAGTTCAGTATAATACATTGATATAGAAACAAATGTGAAAATTTTCAACACAAATTTTAAACTTTTTGAACCATTTTTGTGACTTACAAATTTTGCCGAAAACCAAAAACTGTATTTTTCTAAAACTTGTATTTTTGAATTGAAAATTCGTTTTGTCCAAAACTCATCCAAATACAAAAACATGATACTTAAACAACTTGAAGCATGTTGTATATGTATATAATCCAATATACATATAATGAAATATATATCATTGTTTTTGATATTAAATCCGAAAATATGTTTTGTTGAAACACAAAACTCCAAAACACATGAATAGGCATATCAAAATAAGTTTGTCTAAGATATGAAGCATACATGTATATAGAACAAATCTAATATACATTAAACCATGTAAACTTGTATTGATACTATCTATTCGTGAAAATCAAGATCGGTTAAACCAAAAATCGAAACCAATAAACATGAAAACTTAAACAAGTGTGTGTGTTGTGAACTTGAGCATATCACATTATCTAGTCTTTACAAATGGATCTAAACACAAAAACTAAACTATATACCGAAGTCTTCTTGACGAACTCCGTCTTCAAGCCGACTCGATCCAAACCGTGATCCACCGAGCTTGACTCCAATGAGTGCTAGATATGACTTTGTTGCACGGGCTCTTGAATCACCATGTGAGAAGCTCCAAAACACCTTTGTTGAAGCTAATCACCTACTAATATCTTAGTTAAATATCTGAAACTAAACATCACAAGATATTAGTAAACATAACTACATGAGTTAATCATCATCAAAACTAGAGTGGAAGGCCTCTGGGCCAACAAATAGGTGTACGGCTAATCTATGAACAATAATGTAAAAATTAAAACTAAATTGCAACACACTTAATGTAACCTACGAGTGTAGCCGAATTCCCGGTGAAGGGCTCTGGACTAACTCCTCTTGATTCCTCTGAATAAAAGTTGAGGTGCTATATGAAGCTCTCGTGGTTAAACACAAGTGAGGCACACACAAACAACACAAGCATGTAAATGATATGGCAATGTAATGCAATGCACAGAGTAAGAGAGAGAGTGAGAGAAATGTTGGCCCAAGGTTACAATCACCCGGTTTTTGAGTTTTGATGATTACAAAAAATATATAGTTATTTGTACTAATCATTTTCTAGTGTTTAAGTGTGTTTCAGGGTTCTAAGGATTCAAGTTGTGTTCTTCCCTAAAGGAAGGTACTTTTGACTCAAGATGACTCAATTCGAGTTCAAGGATTCAAGCTATACAACATTCCATGGAGAAGCCCTAATTTGAAGATCATGTAGTCACCTAGAACCTTGTAAGAATTAGTTTGTTAAAGAATGAGGTTATGATAAGTTGGCTCAAGAAAACACACACTTTCATTTTTCAAAATACGGTTTTTCTTTTGGTTAATTGATTTAGGAGCATGTCTTGATTGTTATACATGACTCAAATTATTTTATATTTTTATATCTTGTTTATATCATGTATACCAACCCTTATAGCATGCTACTTAATCATATAGCCATTTAAAATTATTTTAAAAAAATTATTCTAAGTTCAAATTTTTTCCTATAAAAATTCTGTTTCAGGCCCAACGGTCGACCGGCTCTAGTTCAGGCCTGATCGGTCGACCGCACCGGTCGACCGGGCCTTGTGGCTTTGGCATGCACGTTTGTGCACGTCTGCGGTCGACCGGACCGGTCGACCGACTGACAGACCCTTGCTCTCAGGTTTTGTCGGTCGACCGGGCCAGTCGACCGACAGAACAAAGTATTGTTTTTGTTTAGCCTCCGGTCGACCGACCGGTCGACCGAGTCTAACGGCTAGTTGCCAAGTTTGACTGCCGGTCGACCGCGCCGGTCGACCGACAGCCGCCTGCAGCCCCAACGGCTAGTTTTCTGAGTTTTGTTTTCTTGATTTGATTGGGATGTTTGTGTCAGCTAATTCTGAAATTTTGAAGGCTATTTCCTGACCTATTAAACTAGTTATAATGATGATTAGATCTCTTCTAATCCCTATAAATTGATGGCATTGGTCCCTTGTTAAAATCAAGAAAAATACCCATTGTTTTGTGTTTCAAAAAGAGAAGAAAAGTTTTTCAAAGCTCTCAATTCTAAAGTGCATTCTTGGTCAAAGTTTTTCAGTTGTTTTAAAGATTTTTCTTACTCTTTTCAACTGAATATTTTTCACTACACTTCTTGAGCCAAAATCATTTCCATTCTATAAGGAGTTGTAAGAGAGAAGTGTGTGGTCCTTGTTGATCACTTTGCTACTTGTAGTTCTTTGTGTTGAGATCCCTCTTGTGCAGAGGTTGGATTGGTGGGAGTTTGGTACTCCGGTCTTGTGTAGACATCTTGTAATTTCCTCGGTGGATATAGTGAAAATCCTTCACGGTGGTGAAGGCGGGGACGTTGAGCGGTGGCTCGAACCTCGAAACAAATTCCTTGTATTTGCGATTGGTTTCCTTATTGTTTTTCATTGCTTTACTTTTATCTTGTGATACCTCTTACTTGCACTTCATTATTTGCATCCATTTCATTACTTGCATTTTTCCGGTCTTTACTCATCTCAACAAGAAAGCAATTACGCGCCTCAACTCATAATCTAGAGGAATCAAAGAGGAGAAGTTCTAGAGCCCTTCACGGGGAATTCGGCTTCAATTTCTTGTTTTGAGTGACCGTTTGCATCATACTTTCATTCTTGTTTAAAAAGATCATTAGATTAGCATTAACACCTATTCACCCCCTCTAGGTGTTTTTCAAGAAAGTGGATCAATCGCAAACACACGGATATGTTTTCGAGGTTCGAGCACACAGCTCTACGTCCCCGCCTTCACACAGAAGGATTTCTACTAACTTGTCCACACAGGACTCCCACACAGGGACCTCTATTGAGGATTTGGGGCAATACAATAACCGGGAGTATACAACTCCTCTCTCAACCAATACAACCTCTCACTAGAGGCAAGGCACAACCACACAAAAACCTCCTCACACAAGAGGGTAGGCACTTAGCCAATACAAATCAATCACCTCACACTTGAGGGATTCCAACACAAACTCCACCTCTCACTAGAGGGAGCTAAACACAATCTCCACCTCTCACTAGAGGGAGCTAACCACAACTTTCACAATCACCTCACAATAGAGGGATACCAAATCAATCTCCTCTCACTAGAGGGATATCACAATGAAGGAAGTTTACAACTTGGTGGTTTCCACAACCACAAACTTATTTTTCCCACAAACTAAAGATCCTAATAGATAGGATAGAAGATAAGCTCAAGTGTGAGAAATAAAGAGTTTGGAAATCAAAAACACAAAGAAAAACTCTAGGAAAAAATTCTAGATAGAAATGTAAATGAAGATCAATTCAATTCCCAAAGAATTTTCTTTCAATGATTTTCCAACCCTTAAAAAAATAAAGATGAAATCTTTAAAGCCAAAAACTCTTTTAAAAACTTGCTTTTAAACACTTGAGAATGGGAGAAATTTAGCTCTTAAAAAACTTGATAAAAACTGGCCAAAGATTGGGGTATAAATAGGCCCAATCAAAATCTGCCCGTTGGCTGGCAGAAAGGTCAAAAATGACCTTCCGGTCGACCAGCCAACGGTCAAAAAATTGACCGTTGAGCCTGCGGTCGACCGCCCGGTCGACCGTGCCCAGAACCAGAGATCAACGGCTCTCTGGCCGGTCGACCGCCCGGTCGACCGGGCCAACCCGAGAGTAGGTTGACTTCAGTCGGTCGACCGACCAAAAAGGCTGGCTGCGTGCACATCCTTGCCGACCACTTGTCCGGTCGACCGCCAGGGCCTGGAAGGGCAATATATTAGATTTAAAACTTGGGTTTTTATTACCTAATTAAATCCCATAAAATCTATAAAAATCCACAAAAATAGGTTCTTGCTATATCTTTGACATACAAACATGTTTGAGTAAAAATCAAACTATGTTACAAACATTTAAACCATTTTTGTGACTTACAAATTTTGTCGAAAACCAAAATCCGTATTTTCAAAACTTGGATTTTTGAAATGGAAAACCGTTTTGTTCAAAACTCATCCAAATACAAAACATGATATTGAAACAACTTTTAAGCATGTTGTATATGGACATAATCCAATATACATGAAAGAGATATATATCAATGTTTTTGACCTTAGATCCGAAAATAGTTTTGTTAAAATACCAAAACTCCAAACTCATGAAATAGACTATCAAACTAAGTTTGTTTAAATAGTTGAAGCATAGATGTATATAGAACAAATCTAATATACATTAAACCATGTAAACTTGTTTTGATTCTATCTATTCATGAAAACCAAGATCGGTTAAACCGAAAACCAATAAACATGAAACGTGTGTGTGTTGTGAACTTGAGCATATCACACTATCTAATCTTTAACAATAGATCTAAAACATAAACTAAACAATGTACCGAAGTCTTCTTGTAGAGCACCATCTCCAAGTCGACTCAATCCAAACGTGATTCACCGAGCTTGACTCCAACGAGTGCTAGATATGAACTTTGACGCTCGGGCTCTTGAATCACCATGTGAAAGCTCCAAAACACTTTTGTTGAAGCTAATCACCTACTAATATCTTGGTTAAGTATCTGAAACTAAACATCACAATATTATTAGTAAACTATAACTACATGAGTTAATCATCATCAAAACTAGAGTGGAAGGCGTCTGGGCTAACAATCTCCCCTTTTTGATGATGACAAAACTCATGAAGTTATATATGCATGAATTAAAGTTAAGCTTCAAGAAAGCTCCCCCTTAACTCATGCATAGCAATAAACAATAAGATATGCAATGATACTAAACATGAATATGCATCAACATGCATAAAACAATGAAATGAACATGCTCTTGATACCAAACTTTTAAAATAAATTCCTTTTCCTTTTTAAAATAAACATGTTCTTAATTATCAATTGACAATATAAATTTAAAATATTACTCTTGATACCAATAAAAATTTCAATTAAAAACTTTATCAATAAGAGCAATAAAAGCTCTTGATACCAATCAATAAAAATTCTTGATACCAACTGAAAGATAATCAATAAAAGCTCTAGATACCAACAATAAAAATTTTAACAAAAGTTCTTGATACCAATAAAACAAAACAACAAAATATGTTCTCTTGATACCAATATCAACAAAACATCAAAACATCAAACAAACTCTCTTGATTGATACCAATCAATAAAAATTCTTGATACCAACTGAAAGATAATTAATAAAAGCTCTAGATACCAACATAAAAATTTTAACAAAAGTTCTTGATACCAATAAAATAAAACAACAAAATATGTTCTCTTGATACCAATATCAACAAAACATCAAAACATCAAACAAACTCTCTTGATATCAATATGAAACAAACTTTGATATAAACTTACAAATAAACAATAAACATGCATATAAACTCAAATACTTCTCCCCTTTTTGTCAATCATCAACAAAGGGGTCAAAGAAAACAATAAAACAATGTTTCTCCCTTTTTGTTTTAACAAAAAAATATCAATAAGGGGTGAAATCAAATCAAAACATTATGATACCAATTAAAAAATATATCAATTTAGTGCATCATGATATCAATTGAAAATAAATAAAATATACCAATTGAAAGTACATAAAACGAATATTTTTAATATAAATTTAAATAAACATGTCTATATTATACCAGTTGAAAGTAGATAAAACATGTTGAAGAATTCAACCAAAAATTTTGATATCAATTGAATGATGTAAACATATAGGTAATCTTGATATTAATTGTAAAGATTAGTACCAATTGAAAGTAATTTTTCATTAGGAGCATATGATTCCAAAAAAAATTCAATATCATTTTTCAATCATTTTTCAACATAAAGTGTGGGAGTAAAATATCAAAGGTAAACAAAACCAATTAAAAGGTGAAATATAAATTTCTCCCCCTTTATGAAATTCCAAACAAAATGATGCATAAGCTTGTATAAGATACCAATTGAAACATGATCAATATAATAGTCATTTAAGAAATCAAGCTTAGCATAACCAAAATTTGTGCTCAAAGATATAGAGATATAGTAAGCACAAATAAAGCATAAATATATGTATGGAAAATTAAATACCAATCGAAATTGATACTATTTGAAGTGTAAGCATACATATATAAAAACATATATGAGTATACAAAAAGAATGTCAATAGTGATACCAATTGAAAAGATCCAATGATACCAATTAAAAAATATAATAAGATCAAGTGTATAACTCATACTTCCTACCACCCATTTCATGCACGTGTTTAAAAGGATTTTCAATAATAAGCATACAAGGCATGGTCGCCCAACCAACCGCCCTTGAATGGGTAGGGGTTTTCAAAGATAAGTTTGAAAATATAATATGTTTGAAAAGCTCTACCATAATGAAGAATACGAACTAGTTATAAGAAAAATTTGTAAACTAGTACGAAATCCTTCAATCAAGAAATAAAACAAAAATATATTTCATGAAAAACATGTAAATCACATGATCACCAAACACTCAAAATCTATATAGCACATATTGTACTCATGAAAACAAAATCATGAGAAAATATTAAATATAGTGAGTGTATGAGAGTTATGTGAAACACATCATAATGAAAATAGGCAATCAAGCTCAAAATGAAATTCCTCAAAAACATGAAACACAAGAAAATCTAATTTTTTATCAAAATAATTTAATCTTCAAGGCATATGTATGTTTTGTATAAACTAAAGAATACATACATATCCAAACATAATGAGTCCACAAAAGTATATGCATGAAGGCAAGTGGCGCAAGGATGTATATGTATAACTATTAGTTTAGACAAAATAGACATATACATGAAGTTAAACATAAACATGGAAAACATGTACAAAATAGGAATACAAGTCAAATGTATAAATCATCAAAACTAGGCTATACTAGTACATCTAATAAGTACAAATGAGGTTCAAGTACAAACATATAATAATCTATTGTGGCTCACTAGTTGTACAAGTATATATTCAAGTTTTAATGAAAACTAACATCTAAACATGTAATCAAAACATGAAGCATCAAAACAAAACTCATATGATCATTATGACAAATGCCCGTGAATTAGAGTTATGATATACATAATAGCTAAACTATGGAGAGAACACAAAATATGGGTCCATATAAACATGGGTGATCTCAAATGCTATACATGTATGTCAATGGTCTAATAAGCATGGCATATGACATAATGAGTATTAAAACAAGACATGCTATAAATGAATGATCTAAAAGCATGCAATTATAAATGAGGAGTAAGAGATCGTTACCAAAACCGATAGGGCAACTCTCTATGTCTCCAAACCAAGGTGGTCCTCCCACCAAACTTTCCTTGAAAGTGATGCATCCAAATAATCCTCTTTAAGCTCGGAACGCATCCACCTCAAGGCACCATCGCTCTCACGTCATGCGAGAGTCCACACCTACATCAAATAGCATAGGGGTGGTCTTTGGTACCCATACTCTTTTGGGTCCATGGGGGTTAGCTCCTTTCCTAACCCAAACAAATTTAGTTGCTAAATTTACATCATGTATCTTATCATAGCAAAATTTAGCAAGGTGGCCCTTACGTCCACAATGTGTACAAGTGTAAACATGAGCATACATCGTGTTATGGGAGTGAACGTGAGGAGCATGTTGTTGGCCCAGAGGCCTTCCACTCTAGTTTTGATGATGATTAACTCATGTAGTTATAGTTTACTAATAATCTTGTGATGTTTAGTTTCAGATACTTAAGCAAGATATTAGTAGGTGATTAGCTTCAACAAAGGTGTTTTGGAGCTTTCACATGGTGATTCAAGAGCCCGAACGTCAAAGTTCATATCTAGCACTCGTTGGAGTCAAGCTCGGTGGATCACGTTTGGATCGAGTCGACTTGGAGACGGCGCTCTACAAGAAGACTTCGGTACATAGTTTAGTTTATATTTTAGATCAATTTGTTAAAAATTAGATAGTGTGATATGATCAAGTTCACAACACACACACGTTTCATGTTTTGGTTTTGGTTTTCGGTTTTTGGTTTAACCGATCTTGGTTTTCATGAATAGATAGAATCAACAAGTTTACATGGTTTAATGTATATTAGATTTGTTTTATATACATCCATGCTTCAACTATTTAAACAAATTTAGTTTGATAGTCTATTTCATGAGTTTGGAGTTTTGGTATTTTTAACAAAACTTATTTTCGGATTTAAAGTCAAAAAAATTGATATATATATCTTTCATGTATATTGGATTATATCCATATACAACATGCTTCAAGTTGTTTAAGTATCATGTTTTTGTATTTGGATGAGTTTGGACAAAACGATTTTTCATTTCAAAAATCCTAGTTTTGGAAAATACAGAATTTGGTTTTCGGTAAAATTTTCATAACAAATCAACATGTTTGTAACTTGGTTTGATTTTTACTCAAACAAGTTTGTATTTTAAAGAGAATATAAAAACTTATTTTTTTTGGAATTTTAGAGATTTTATGGGATTTATTTGATAATTAAAAACCCAAGTTTTAAATCCTGAAAAGTCCTGTTCTGGCTTCTGCCGGTCGACCGGACCGGTCGACCGAACTGGGAGTCGGTCGGCCGAGTCGGTCGACCGACGTGCACAGAATGTGCACGCCAGTTTGGCTGGAGGGCCGGTCGACCGACCCGGTCGACCGCCAGAGAGCTTCTGCTCTCTGGAAAGCCCCGGTCGACCGGGTCGGTCGACCGGCAGAGAGCTCTGCTCTCTGTTCCGCTGCCCCAACGGTCAAAAATATGACCGTTGGCGGTCGACCGACAGCCGTCTGGGCTATTGATTGGCCCCAACGGCTAGTTTTTTCTAGCCTATATATTGGGGATTCTATGGACTGGTTTTTAACAAGGTTTTTGAAGAGCTAAAATTCCTACTTCTCTAGTGTTTAATTCTAAGTTTTCAAAAGAGTTTTTGGGTTCAAAGTTTCCATCTATATTTGTTTTAAAAGGGATTAGAAAAATCAAGAAAAAAGGAAAGTCTTTTAGGATTGGTTTTTGATCTATATTTTCTATCTATTCTAGAAGTTTTCCCAAGAG
Source organism: Agave tequilana (assembly GCA_038442645.1). Classification (NCBI taxonomy): domain Eukaryota; kingdom Viridiplantae; phylum Streptophyta; class Magnoliopsida; order Asparagales; family Asparagaceae; genus Agave; species Agave tequilana. Next base: position 47,381 of record JAVJIF010020788.1, on the reverse strand, counting down.
TTTTTCTTTGAGTTTTTGATTTCCAAACTCTTGTTTTTCACACTTGAGCCTATCTTGCTATCCTATCTATTAGGATCTTTGTTTTGTGGGAAAAGAAGTTATTTGTGGTTGAGATAGACCACCAAGTGTACCCCTCCTTTATTTGTGATATCCCTCTATGTGTCGAGGTTGATTGAGTTGTATCCCTCTATTGTGAGGTGATAGTGGAGGTTGAGTTTGTATCCCTCTTAGTGAAGAGGTGGATTGTGGTTGTTTGGCTAAGTGCCTATCCCTCTATTGAGAGGTGGATTTTGTTGTGGCTTTGTGCCTTGCCTCTAGTGAGAGGTTGTATTCGGTTGAGAGAGGAGTTGTGTACTCTCGGTTATTGTATTGCCCCAAATCCTCAGTAGAGGTTCCCTGTGTGGGAGTCCTGTGTGGACGAGTTAGTGAAAATCCTTCTGTGTGAAGGCGGGGACGTAGAGCTGTGTGCTCGAACCTCGAAACATATCCGTGTGTTAGCGATTGATCCACTTTCTCTTACTCTCTCTCTCTCTCTCTCTCTTTATATTGTGCCTTGCATCATTTCATATTGCTCATTCATATATTATATGCTTGGCTTGTTTGTGTGTGCCTCACTTGTGTTTAACCACGAGAGCTTCATATAGCACCTCAACTCTTATTCAGAGGAATCAAGAGGAGTTAGTCCAGAGCCCTTCACCGAGAATTCGGCTACACTCATTGGTTACACTAAGTGTGTTACAATATAGTTTTAATTTTCGCATTTTGTTCATTAGATTAGCCGTACACCTATTCACCCCCCCTCTAGGTGTACTTACAATTGGTATCAGAGCCTACGCTCCTGATATTAGGTTTAACCACCTAGGAGTGTGATCTTAGTTTTGCTAATCTATCATTTGCATTTGCATTTGCACACTTATATTATTTACACACACTCATGGATTGCTTGACACCTCCCATGTTTGATGTTTCCAACATTGACATGTGGAAATTTAGGATGTCCATGTATCTAAAAATCCTAGGCTTGCATGTTTTCCTTGCCGCTACCAAGAAATCCTATCTTGGTAATAGCAAGCATATAGAGGCCAATGCACAAGCCCTTGAGGCACTTAGAAGCACGCTTAACAAAGAATATTTGTGCTTAGTTTCTAACTGTGATTCCGCCTTTGCAGCATGGAACATGTTGACCTCCTCCGAGCTTCAATTATCAATCCAAATGGAGAAGGAATCTAGTGAGGATGAATCCGAACAACGATGCTACATGGTCCAAGGGAAAGACTCCCTTGAGGTACTTTCGGACACTCAACTAGATAGTGCTAGCTCTTCATTTGATGATCTTGATAGTATGAATGCCAATGCATTAAATGAAGAGTTATCTATTATTTGTGAGAACCTTCTTGAAAAATATAAAATTTTGAAAAAGAAAACTTGTAAGTTAACAAAAGAAAATAAGGATTTTTTTCAAAACTTGAATTGGCTTTACAAGAGAAGGTTGAGATTTCAAATGAGTATGACTCTTTGAAAACCCAACTTGAACTTGTTTTAAATGAAAACAAGATTTTGAAAAATAAAAATGATTACAATGAAGTTTTGAAAAAAAATGAGTCTTTAACTTCAAAACTTGATTTGTTTTAAAAGAGAATGATTCCTTGAAAATAAAAATTGCTTCTATTTCAAAGGAATTGGAAATTGTTTCAAATAAAAACATTTCTTTGAAAAATGATATAGATTCACATGTTTGTCATGCTAGTGTAGCTTCACCATCTAGCTCACCTATTGCATGCATCTCTTCTTCCTTAATTGAAAATGATATATCTATGCTTAAGAAGAGTGTTGATTGTTGATAGGTAGTAAAAAGTGCATATTTTCCAATACATTTACTATCACATTTTCATATTTATTCCTATAATTTTGCACTATTACTAATGTTTTATTATTTATTGTGTGCAGGCCTTGAGTAATTATTTAAATAAAGAATAAAGCCTAAATGAAGCCCAGAAGCCCAAAAAGCCCATGTGCAAGCCCATGTGCAAAAGTTGTAGTAATTTAGAAGTTTCATATTATCTAACCTAATCTAAACTTAGATTTTTAAATTCTTTATTTAAAATCTAAGGGAGGAAAAGGAAGGATAAGAAAGAACTCCTAATTGCTAAAAGAAGAGGAAAGGGATGGACTTCTACTCAACCCTAATTGCTTGCAGAAAAAGGCTAAAGATAAAAGGAGAAGAGTGCAAAAATAAAAATTCAAAAAATTCGGATTCAGACTGTACACGTTTTAGTATTCAGATCATAACTTTTGCTACAGATATGCAAATCTGATGATTCAAGATGCTCCAGAAAGAAGATTTGACGACCTACAACTCTTATGTTGATCAAACATTCCAATTCAGTCAGCAAATAAGCCATATTCGGTGATCAACATTATAACAAGTTGCAGGATAGATTTGAACTTCTATGGATAAGTCAAAACAAGTTTGGAGATAAAAGAAGAATTCAAATTCAGAGATTTTTTGCTCCTCTTATCTTCATACGCTTCTTATCCTCTGGTTTTCTCCTATAAATACCCCTGCATAGCAACAGAGGAAGGGCAGATCTCAGAAACTCAAGTACAGCAAACTACAGAGCAAAATCTAGGGTTTTTAGGCTAGATGTAGTTTAGGTTTTTATTTTTCTTTTGTAACTTTTATGTAACTGAGAGTGGAGGATGCTTTCATGGAGGAAGGAGTTCATGCTTGTGCTGAGGTGACATCGGTGTAAGTCACACTTTTCTTCCATTGTTAATAAAATCTACTCAAGGTTTGTTTTTATTGTTTTTATTCTTGTTTTATCTTTGTTCTTCTATTCTTGTTCTATGTCATTGTTTCTCTCTAATGTCTTGCAAACCATGAGATCTGGTCACTTCGAGACTGCTTAGCCAAAGAAGTGCCCTTGATGGCCTATGGTGATGAACAGATCCTATATCCCATACTTGAATGACTTCAGAGACAAGGTAAGTCGTTGCGAACGGATTAAAGGTAAACAAGGCTGAAGAGGTAGGTATGTGTTATAGTTTTCTTTTATTTTTGTAGATTAAATCACCATCTTCCAACTCTTGTTTTCCAACTCATTGTAAATACCGCTTCTATTTCTCCATCTTCTTAACCTACCGCTTTCTTCCTAACCTAACTTTAACTACTATTTTCTTATTTTCCTTTTAATAACTAAAAGAAGAAATTTTTAGAGAACTTACTTAAACGCTTCCATCACTAGTCCCTCCCTGAGGATCACGACCCGCATAGCCATTGCTACAGCGGATAGAATTGAGCACCTTGCACATCTCTAATTCTTAAATCTAATATTCTATATTTTGTGTGCAGGTAAAAACTCAATCAAAATTTTGGCGCCATTGCCGGGGAGGGACGGTAAGTTTATCTTTTAAAAAAAATTTATTAACTAATTCTTTTATTCTTTCTGTTTGCAGGTTTGGAGAACAGGAAACAGCAGCAAGGACATATAGCAACTCTGTGCCTCTGCCCTCGAAGGCAGAGCAACAGGGCCTCCTATAGAGCCGCGGTTCCGCGACAAAAGCCGCGTTTTCGCGGCCTGAGTAGTTCACTACTCACCCTATTTTCTGCAGGTTGCTGAAAGTTGCAAATCTGATTTATTGCTCTGTTACAATTTGTTCTGTGATAAACCTATACACTGCTAATAAACCAACAGTAAAATACTTGTTGAAAAAGATAAAAAATTGATTAGACGTTTGCATTTTAGGCACGTGTCTTTTCAATTCATTTATTTTTACTGTTGAAGAGTGCTGGAGCAAGGTACGTTCGCATTGCGTGTAGAATAGGACTCATCTCTTGGTTGATTTTCATTGCTTTGAGTGAATCTTATTTACATATCTTGTACACTTGCACAAACTTATCTTAAGGGCACTAACCCATAACAAGATAAGGTGGGGATTTAATCACCCTTCCTTGGCCCAAAAATCATATTCCAAGCACTCACTAACTCAAGCCTAACTAAAAATTAGTAGACGTTGGCCCTAGGGACATTTCGGACTCAATTAGGAGATTATCCTAAGGGGGAACAGTGTTGGAATTTGACTCCTACCAAATCAGTGTCTAGGAAGGGAATTGAGGGCCGAAAGCCCGAAGATTGGTGGTTATTTAATTAAGGAACGTCTTCGACGGAAAACCTCCCACCAATCTTGCCCTGACCTGGCTGATTAACTTGTGATCAAAGTCTACACCCTACCTCCCGTGGACAGTCAAACCAGTTAGGAGTCATCTAGGTCATAGGTCTACCGAGTCGTCTAGGTCATAGGTCTACCCTAACTTAGGTTAGAATTTTTTTTATTTGTTTGTTTTTTTCTTCTTTGTTTGTGTTTGTGTGATATGGCATATAATAATAATTTTTCCAATTTTAATCCATATTACACACCATCCTCTTTTTCGGATATTACCAACCTGGCATATCATAACTTTGACCAACCTAGTGTGCCGGAATGGTCTTATTTGAATGCATATAACCCATGCCCCCCATCTTATGACCATAATTTCCACAATAATTTCAACTCTTCACAGAGTTCATGGGGTTTCGTTTCCCCGAGTCCAATTTTCAACCAACTTGTCCTCCGTATCCACCTTGTCCACAATATTCCCAAGATTCATACTCAGATCCACCCATTCAGAATAGAAAACCATCTATCTTGGAAATGATGAGTATGCATGAGTCCAAGCAACAATTACCATCAATCTTAGACATGATGATGCGTGAGTCCACCGACTCACAACTTCATCACGATTGTCCCAACTACACTTCCTCTTTTCAAGTCCAATCACAAAATGATGCACCAATCGACTATGAAAAGATGCTTGAAGCCATGACTCAGGCTAGATTAGCTCGTGATCATGAAATAGATATGATGGTTCAATCTTTACGTTCTCACCGTTCGGTCAATTCTGATATCGCTAATCATTCTGTTAGAGCCGACGAGCCACGTTGTTTTGGACAACAAGATTCTAATTCAGTACCATCATTTGAACTTGCCGAAACTCCAATTTTGATAGTTTGGCAAGTTATTCCTTTCCTGAAATAGAACTTGAGCATGAATATGATCATGATCTCCCACTTGGTGATTCAATTTTACTTTCTGATTCAATAATGACTCCGGTGTCTCCACCTGATTTCAATCTTTCCCCCGAGTCAACATTGGATCCTGTGCCAATTCATCATGAAATTGAATCACCCATTTTTGATGATCATATTGAACTTGACCAATTTTATAATTTTGAAAGTCCCATGAATAAATTGGCAAGTTCTCATTTTTATGATATTGAACTCAATGAGATATGTGACCTAGATTCTCAAATCTGTGATCCAGTTCAAATTCCCGAATCATTATTGACTCCTGTTTTGTTACCCAACTTAGGTAATCTTTTAGAGTCAGTTTTGATTCCCACACCTATCATTCCTGAACTTGAATCACCAATATTGAGTCACATTCCATTGTGGAAAAATGATTGTGGACTTGAGTTTCAACTTCTTGATTTGGACCCACTTCTTGAACCTAGCCGACTCCTGAACCATTACTTGATTTAAGTTTCTTTCCTGAGTCGGTATTCGTTCCCGTACTTACGATGTCCAAGTCAATCATTCCATCTTTTCACACTCCATTTTGGGACAAGGCGGTTGACACAATTGACTCTGAAAGTAATTATGAAATTTGGAAATTTGATGGGGTGGAATTGTTAAAAAATGACCATACATACATTTTAGTGGGTTATACAAGAGAAATTTTTGGTGGGTTCCTCCAAATACTATATTATCTTGATTGGGTAGCAACGCTTGGCCCAATTAGACCACCACCGGAACCACCACCTTGAGGTAACTTCTGCCTTCCCTTCTTCTTTTTCATGCATACATGCATACATTCATAACAATGCATGAGATAAGTGTGGGGGTGTGATAGGTAGTAAAAAGTGCATATTTTTCAATACATTTACTATCACATTTTCATATTTATTCCTATAATTTTGCACTATTACTAATGTTTTATTATTTATTGTGTGCAGGCCTTGAGTAATTATTTAAATAAAGAATAAAGCCTAAATGAAGCCCAGAAGCCCAAAAAGCCCATGTGCAAGCCCATGTGCAAAAGTTGTAGTAATTTAGAAGTTTCATATTATCTAACCTAATCTAAACTTAGATTTTTAAATTCTTTATTTAAAATTTAAGGGAGGAAAAGGAAGGATAAGAAAGAACTCCTAATTGCTAAAAGAAGAGGAAAGGGATAGACTTCTACTCAACCCTAATTGCTTGCAGAAAAAGGCTAAAGAGAAAAGGAGAAGAGTGCAAAGATAAAAATTCAAAAAATTCGGATTCAGACTGTACACGTTTTAGTATTCAGATCATAACTTTTGCTACAGATATTCAAATCTGATTATTCAAGATGCTCCAGAAAGAAGATTTGAAGACCTACAACTCTTATGTTGATCAAACGTTCCAATTCAGTCAGAAAATAAGCCATATTCGGCGATCAACATGATAACAAGTTGCAGGACAGATTTGAACTTCTATGGATAAGTCAAAACAAGTTTGGAGATAAAAGAAGAATTCAAATTCAGAGTTTTTTTGCTCCTCTTATCTTCATACGCTTCTTATCCTCTGGTTTTCTCCTATAAATACCCCTGCATAGCAACAGAGGAAGGGCAGATCTCAGAAGCTCAAGTACAGCAAACTACAGAGCAAAATCTAGGGTTTTTAGGCTAGTTGTAGTTTAGGTTTTTATTTTTCTTTTGTAACTTTTATGTAACTGAGAGTGGAGGATCCTTTCATGGAGGAAGGAGTTCATGCTTGTGCTGAGGTGACATCGGTGTAAGTCACACTTTTCTTCCATTGTTAATAAAATCTACTCAAGGTTTGTTTTTATTGTTTTTATTCTTGTTTTATCTTTGTTCTTCTATTCTTGTTCTATGTCATTGTTTCTCTCTAATGTCTTGCAAACCATGAGATCTGGTCGCTTCGAGACTGCTTAGCCAAAGAAGTGCCCTTGATGGCCTATGGTGATGAACAGATCCTATATCCCATACTTGAATGCCTTTAGAGACAAGGTAAGTCGTTGCGAACGGATTAAAGGTAAACAAGGCTGAAGAGGTAGGTATGTGTTATAGTTTTCTTTTATTTTTGTAGATTAAATCACCATCTTCCAACTCTTTGTTTTCCAACTCATTGTAAATACCGCTTCTATTTCTCCATCTTCTTAACCTACCGCTTTCTTTCTAACCTAACTTTAACTACTATTTTCTTATTTTCCTTTTAATAACTAAAAGAAGAAATTTTTAGAGAACTTACTTAAACGCTTCCATCGCTAGTCCCTCCCTGAGGATCACGACCCACATAGCCATTGCTACAGCGGATAGAATTGAGCACCTTGCACATCTCTAATTCTTAAATCTAATATTCTATATTTTGTGTGCAGGTACAAACTCAATCAATTGTTTGGGCTCCACTTTGAGCCATTGTGCCTTGAACCACACACGGTTGGAATCTATGTTTCGAAAGAAACAAGTTTCATCTTTGCATGCACACAAACCACAGCATACACATGCTCCTCACGTACACACTTATAACATGATGTATGCTCATGTGTACACTTGTACACATTGTGGACGTAAGGGCCACCTTGCTAAATTTTTCTATGATAAGTTACATGATGTAAATTTAGCAACTAAATTTGTTTGGGTTAGGAAAGGAGCTAACCCCCATGGACCCAAAAGAGTATGGGTACCAAAGATCACTCCTATTTTATTTGATGTAGGTGTGGGCTCTCACATGACGTGAGAGTAAAGATGCCTTGAGGTGGATGCGTTCCGAGCTTAAAGAGAACTATTTGGATGCATCACTTTCAAGGGGAGTTTGGTGGAAGGACCACCATGTTTTGGAGACATAGAGAGTTGCCCTATCCGTTTTGGTAACGATCTCTTACTCCTCATTTTTATTTACATGCATTTCATATCATTGATTTTAGCATGTTTTGATGTTTCATGATTAGTATGTTATATGTCATGATATTTAGATTAGTGATATACATGATTAGTTATTTGAGACACCCATATTTAATATGGATTTATACCTTTGTGTTCTCACATTTATTTTAACTAATGTGTATGTCCTAGATCTATGCATGTGCATGTACATAATGATCATATGTATGTTTATGAGTTTTTATTTTGATTTTTATGCTTCATGTTTTGATTACATGTTTAGATGTTAGTTTTCATTAAAACTTGGATGTATACTTGTACAACTAGTGAGCTACAAATAGACTATTATATGTTTGTGCTTGAACCTCATTTGTACTTATTAGATGTACTAGTATAGCCTAGTTTTGATGATTCATACATTTTGACTTGTATTCTCATTTTGTACATGTTTTTCATGTTTATGTTTAACTTCATGTATATGTCTATTTTGTTCAAATTAATAGCTATACATATATATCCTTGAGCCACTTGCCTTCATGCATATACTTTTGTGGACTCGTTTAGATTTGGATATGTATGTATACTTTAGTTTGTACATGATATACATATACCTTGAAGGATTCTAGTTTTGATGATTTTCATGTTTAAGGAATTTCATTTTGAGCTCGATTGTCTAGTTTCATGATAATGTGTTTCACATAACTATTATACACTCACATTATTTAATGTTTACTCATGTTTTTTTCATGAGACTATATATACTTTATAGACCATTGAGTGTTTGATGATCATGTGATTTTCATATTTTCACGGAATATATTTTTGTTTTATTCCTTGCTTGAAGGATTTCGTACTAGTTTATAAATTTTTCTAATAACTAGTTCGTATTCTTCATATGGTAGAGCTTTTCAATCATACTATATTTTCAAACCTATTTTTGAAAACCCCTACCCATTTAAGGGCGGTTGGTTGGGCGACCATGCCTTGTATGCTTAATATTGAAAATCCATTTAAAACATGTGCATGAAATAGGTGGTAGGTAATATGAGGTATACACTTGATCTTATTATGTTTTCAATTGGTATCATTGGATTTTTTTCAATTGGTATCACTATTGACATTCTTTTTGTATACTCATATATGTTTTTATTTATGTATGCTTTCATTTCAAATAATATCAATTTCGATTGGTATTCAATTTTCATACATATATATATGTTTTATTTGTGCTTACTATATCTCTATATGTTTGAGCACAAATTCTAGTTATGCTAAGCTTGATTTCTAAATGGCTATTATATTTCAATTGATTAATTTTCAATTGGTATCTTATACAAGCTTATGCATCATTTTGTTTGGTATTTCATAAAGGGGGAGAAAATTTATATTTCACTTTTTAATTGGTTTTTTTTTACCTTTGGTATTTTATTACTCCCACACTTTATGTTGAAAAATGATTGAAAAATGATATTGATTATTTTTGGTATCATATGCTCCTAATGAAAAATTACTTTCAATTGGTACTAATCTTTACAATTGATATCAAGATTATCTATATATCTGTTAATTGATATCAAAATTTTTGGTTGGATTCGTCAAAATGATTTATTTACTTACAATTGGTATTTAAATTTATGTTAAAAACATTTGTTTTATGTACTTTCAATTTGTATGATTTATTGATATCATGATGCACTAAATTGATATATATTTTTTCAATTAGTATCATATAGTTTTGATTTGATTTCACCCCTTATTGATTTTTTTTGTTTAAGACAAAAAGGGGGAGAACATTCTTTTATTGTTTTCTTTGACCCCTTTATTGATGATTTACAAAAAGGGGGAGAAGTATTTGTGAGTTTATATGCATGTTTATTGGTTTATTTGAGTTTCAATTTGGTATCAAGAACTTTTATTGTTTCATGCTTTGTTGTTTTGTTTTATTGTTGGTATCAAGAGCTTGTATTGATTATCTTTCAATTGGTATCAAGAATTTTTTTTATTGATTGGTATCAAAAGCTTTCTAGAGTTTTTTATTGATTGGTATCAAAAGCTTTTATTACTTTTATTGATAAAGTTTTCAAATTGAAATTTTTATTGGTATCAAGAGCAATTATTTAAGAACATGTTTATTTCAAAAAGGAAAAGGAATTTATTTTAAAAGTTTGGTATCAAGAGCATGTGCATTTCATTATTTTATGCATGTTGATGCATATTCATGTTTAGTATTCATCGCATATATTTACTGTTTATTGCTATGCATGAGTTAAGGGGGAGCTTCTTTGAAGCTTAAATTTAATCCATGCATATATAACTCCATGAGTTTTGTCATCATCAAAAGGGGGAGATTGTTGGCCCAGAGGCCTTCCACTCTAGGTTTGATGATGATTAACTCATATAGTTATAGTTTACTAATAATCTTGTGATGTTTAGTTTCAGATAATTAACCAAGATATTAGTAGGTGATTAGCTTCAACAAAGGTGTTTTGGAGCTTTTACATGGTGATTCAAGAGCCCGAGCGTCAAAGTTCATATCTAGCACTCATTGGAGTCAAGCTCGGTGGATCACGTTTGGATCGAGTCGACTTGGAGACGGCGCTCTACAAGAAGACTTTGGTACATAGTTTAGTTTTTGTTTTAGATCCATTTGTTAAAGATTAGATAGTGTGATATGCTCAAGTTCACAACACACACACGTTTCAAGTTTTGGTTTTGGTTTTCGGTTTTTGGTTTAACCGATCTTGGTTTTCATGAATAGATAGAATCAACAAGTTTACATGGTTTAATGTATATTAGATTTGTTCTATATACATCTATGCTTCAACTATTTAAACAAACTTAGTTTGATAGTCTATTTTATGAGTTTGGAGTTTTGGTATTTTTAACAAAACTTATTTTTAGATTTAAAGTCACAAATATTGATATATATATATCTTTCATGTATATTGGATTATATCCATATACAACATGCTTCAAGTTGTTTAAGTATCATATTTTTGTATTTGGATGAGTTTTGGACAAAACGATTTTCCATTTCAAAAATCCTAGTTTTGGAAAATACGGAATTTAGTTTTCGGTAAAATTTCCATAACACAAAAAGAGTTCAAAATGTTTGTAACTTGGTTTGATTTTTACTCAAACAGGTTTGTATTTCAAAGAGAATATAAGAACTTATTTTTGTGGATTTTTAGAGATTTTATTGGATTTATTTGATAATTAAAAACTCAAGTTTTAAATCCTGAAAAGTCCTGTTCTGGCTTCTGCCGGTCGACCGGACCGGTCGACCGAGCTGGGAGTCGGTCGGCCGAGTCGGTCGACCGACGTGCACAGAATGTGCACGCCGGTTTGGCTGGAGGGCCGGTCGACCGACCCGGTCGACCGCCAGAGAGCTTCTGCTCTCTGGAAAGCCCTGGTCGACCGGGTCGGTCGACCGGTAGAGAGCTCTGCTCTCTGTTCCAGGCCACGGTCGACCGGGCCGGTCGACCGCTGCCCCAACGGTCAAAAATATGACCGTTGGCGGTTGACCGACAGCCGTCTGGGCTGTTGATTGGCCCCAACGGCTAGTTTTTTCTAGCCTATATATTGGGGGTTCTATGGACTGGTTTTTAACAAGGTTTTTGAAGAGCTAAAATTCCTACTTCTCTAGTGTTTAATTTCAAGTTTTCAAAAGAGTTTTTGGGTTCAAAGTTTCCATCTTTATTTGTTTTAAAAGGGATTGGAAAAATCAAGAAAAAAAGGAAAGTCTTTTGGGATTGGTTTTGATCTATATTTTTCTATCTATTCTAGAAGTTTTCCCAAGAGTTTTTCTTTGAGTTTTTGATTTTCAAACTCTTGTTTTCCACACTTGAGCCTATCTTGCTATCCTATCTATTAGGATCTTTGTTTTGTGGGAAAAGAAGTTGTTTGTGGTTGAGATAGACCACCAAGTGTTGTACCCCTCCTTTATTTGTGATATCCCTCTAAGTGTAGAGGTTGATTGAGTTGTATCCCTCTATTGTGAGGTGATAGTGGAGGTTGAGTTTGTATCCCTCTTAGTGAAGAGGTAGATTGTGGTTGTTTGGCTAAGTGCCTATCCCTCTATTGAGAGGTGGATTTTGTTGTGGCTTTGTGCCTTGCCTCTAGTGAGAGGTTGTATTCGGTTGAGAGAGGAGTTGTGTACTCCCGGTTATTGTATTGCCCCAAATCCTCAGTGGAGGTTCCCTGTGTGGGAGTCCTGTGTGGACGAGTTAGTGGAAATCCTTCTGTGTGAAGGCGGGGACGTAGAGCTGTGTGCTCGAACCTCAAAACATATCCGTGTGTTAGCGATTGATGCACTTTCTCTTACTCTCTCTCTTTATATTATGTCTTGCATCATTTCATATTGCTCATTCATATATTATATGCTTGGCTTGTTTGTGTGTGCCTCACTTATGTTTAACCACGAGAGCTTCATATAGCACCTCAACTCTTATTCAGAGGAATCAAGAGGAGTTAGTCCAGAGCCCTTCACCGGGAATTCGGCTACACTCGTTGATTACACTAAGTGTGTTGCAATTTAGTTTTAATTTTCGCATTTTGTTTATTAGATTAGCCGTACACCTATTCACCCCCTCTAGGTGTACTTATACATGTGTATGCCGTGGTTTGTGTGCATGCATAAGAGGAACTTGTTTCTTTTGAAACATAGGTTCCAACCGTGAGTGGTTCAAAGCACAATGGTTCAAAGTGGAGCCCAAACAATCAATACTCTTCTTAAGCATAGATATATCATTTTCAATTATAGAAGAAGAGGTGCATGCAATAGGTGAGATAGAATGTGAAGCTACACTAGCATGGCAAACATGAGAATCTAAATCATTTTTCAAAGAAATGTTCTTCTTAGAAACCAAATCCAATTCCTTTGAAATAGAAACAATTTTCATTTTTAAAGATTCATTTTCTTTACAACAAAATCAAGTTTTAAAGACAAGTTTTCATTTTCTTCAAAATATCATTACAATCATTTTTATTTTTCAAAATCTTGTTTTCATTAAGGGCAAGTTCAAGTTGGGATTTAAGTGAGTCAAGTTCACTTGAAATCTCATCCCTCTCTTGCAAAGCAATCTCAACTCTAGAAGATAAATTTTTATTTTCTTCTTTTAAACCAAGGCTATCCTTTTTCAAAAGTTTATATTTTGAAATCAAATTTTCACAATTTTTGGCAAGTTCTTCATTTAAGGCTTGTGCATCCATACACTCATTGCAATATATGAACTAATACTAGCATCTAGTTGAGTTTCTGATTGTACCTCAAGGGAGTTATTCCCTTGGACCATGAAGCAACGTTCTTCGGACTCGTCTCGACCAGATTTCCTCTTCTTATTGATAAGCGTTGGTAGCTTAGGAGATATCAAAATGTTCCATACTACAAAAGCGGAATTATAGTGAGAAAACACATTTAGATATTTTTTATCAAGTGATGCTCTAAGTGCCTTTAGGGCTAGTGCATTGGCCTCTATATGCTTGCTATCACTAAGGTAGGATTTCTTGGTAATGGCAAGGTAAACTTTATAACCTAGGGCTTTTAAATGACAACTCATCATAACCTTCCATATATCAAGTCTAGAGATATCAAACATGGGAGGGCTATCCATGAGTGCAAACTATATGTGTTCAAATGCAAATGATAGATTAGCAAAACCAAGATCACACTCCTAGGTGGTTAAACCTAATATCAGGAGCGTAGGCTCTGATACCAATTGTAAGTACACCAGAGGGAGGGTGAATAGGTGTACGGCTAATCTATGAACAATAATGCGGAAATTAAAACTAAATTGCAACACACTTAATGTAACCTACGAGTGTAGCCGAATTCCCGGTGAAGGGCTCTAGACTAACTCCTCTTGATTCCTCTGAATAAGAGTTGAGGTGCTATATGAAGCTCTCGTGGTTAAACACAAGTGAGGCACACACAAACAACACAAGCATGTAAATGATATGGCAATGTATCGCAATGCACAAAGTAAGAGAGAGAGTGAGAGAAAGTGGATCAATCGCAAACAAACGGATATGTTTCGAGGTTCGAGCACACAGCTCTACGTCCCCGCCTTCACACAGAAGGATTTTCACTAACTTGTCCACACAGGACTCCCACACAGGGAACCTCCACTGAGGATTTGGGGCAATACAATAACCGGGAGTATACAACTCCTCTCTCAACCAATACAACCTCTCACTAGAGGCAAGGCACAACCAACACAAAAACCTCCTCACACAAGAGGGGTAGGCACTTAGCCAATACAAATCAATTACCTCACACTTGAGGGATTCCAACACAATCTCCACCTCTCACTAGAGCAAGCTAAACACAATCTCCACCTCTCACTAGAGGGAGCTAACCACAACTTCCACAATCACCTCACAATAGAGGGATACCAAATCAATCTCCTCTCACTAGAGGGATATCACAATGAAGGAAGTTTACAACTTGGTGGTTTCCACAACCACAAACTTATTTTTCCCATAAACTAAAGATCCTAATAGATAAGATAGAAGATAAGCTCAAGTGTGAGAAATAAAGAGTTTGGAAATCAAAAACACAAAGAAAAACTCTAGGGAAAAAACTCTAGATAGAAATGTAAATGAAGATCAATTCAATTCCCAAAGAATTTTTTTTCAATGATTTTCCAACCCTTTAAAAAAATAAAGATGAAATCTTTAAAGCCAAAAACTCTTTTAAAAACTTGCCTTTAAACACTTGAGAATGGGAGAAATTTAGCTCTTGAAAAACTTGATAAAAACTGGCCAAAGATTGGGGTATAAATAGGCCCAATCAAAATCTGCCCGCTGGCTGGCAGAAAGGTCAAAAATGACCTTCCAGTCGACCGGCCAACGGTCAAAAAATTGACCGTTGAGCCTGCCGGTCGACCACCCGGTCGACAATGCCCAGAACCAGAGAGCAACGGCTCTCTGGCCGGTCGACCGCCCGGTCGACCGGGCCAACCAGAGAGTGGGTTGACTTCAGTCGGTCGACCGCTTGGTCGACCGGCCAAAAAGGCTGGCTGCGTGCTCATTCTTGTGCACGCCGGTCGACCGACCACTTGTCCGGTCGACCGTCCCGGTCGACCGCCAGGGCTTGGCAGGGCAATATATAGGATTTAAAACTTGAGTTTTTATTACCTAATTAAATCCCATAAAATCTATAAAAATCCACAAAAATAGGTTCTTGCTATATCTTTGACATACAAACATGTTTGAGTAAAAATCAAACCATGTTACAAACATTTTGAACCATTTTTGTGACTTACAAATTTTGCCGAAAACCAAAATCCGTATTTCCAAAACTTAGATTTTTGAAATGGAAAACCGTTTTGTCCAAAACTCATCCAAATACAAAAATATGATATTGAAACAACTTTTAAGCATGTTGTATATGGACATAATCCAATATACATGAAAGAGATATATATCAATGTTTTTGACCTTAGATCCGAAAATAAGTTTTGTTAAAATACCAAAACTCTAAACTCATGAAATAGACTATCAAACTAAGTTTGTTTAAATAGTTGAAGCATAGATGTATATAGAACAAATCTAATATACATTAAACCATGTAAACTTTCTTTGATTCTATCTATTCATGAAAACTAAGATCGGTTAAACCGAAAACCAAAAACCAATAAACATGAAACGTGTGTGTGTTGTGAACTTGAGCATATCACACTATCTAATCTTTAACAATGGATCTAAAACATAAACTAAACAATATACCGAAGTCTTCTTATAGAGCGCCATCTCCAAGTCGACTCGATCCAAACGTGATCCACCGAGCTTGACTCCAACGAGTGCTAGATATGAACTTTGACGCTCGGGTTCTTGAATCACCATGTGAAAGCTCCAAAACACGTTTGTTGAAGCTAATCACCTACTAATATCTTGGTTAAGTATCTGAAACTAAACATCACAAGATTATTAGTAAACTATAACTACATGAGTTAATCATCATCAAAACTAGAGTGGAAGGCCTCTGGGCCAACAATACGCCTAGAGGGAGGGTGAATAGGTGTACTAGCTAATCTAAAGCAAAACAAATGATGTAGAATTTAAAACTCAATTGTAACACACTATGTGTAACCAAGAGTGGGCCCGAATTCCCCGTGAAGGGCTCTGGAACTACTCCTCGAGTTCCTCTAAATTAAGAGTTGAGGTGCTATATGAAGCTCTCTTGGCTCAACACAAGTGTGAGCACACACAAACTATATCTAGCATATGAATATGTTCAATATAAAGCAATGCAAGATATAAGAGAGATAGAGTTGAGAGATAGTGATCAAACACAAACAACAAGATATGTTTCGAGGTTCGAGCCACTGCTCTACGTCCCCGTCTTCACACAGAAGGATTTCTATTATGTCCACACAGGACCTTCCACAAAGGGACCTCCACTAAGGAATTACAACTATACACTTGGAGTACACTACTCTTCTCTCAAATACAATCACCTCTACACAAGAGGGATAGGCACAAAGTCAAAGCTCAAACACAATCATCTCTACACAAGAGGGATAGGCACAAAGCCAAAACACAATCACCTCTACACAAGAGGGATAGGCACAAAGGCAGAGCTAAAAAACAATCACCTCTACACAAGAGGGATAGGCACAAAGCCAAAGTAAAGAAAAGATTACAATCTTGGTGATCCAATGATTACAAACAACACTTGGTGATCACAATAGACCATAAACAATTTTTCTCACAAAAATAAAATTTTATAGATTGGATTAGAGATGATAGCTCAAGTATGAGAAAAAAAGTGTTTGGAAAGAAAAATAATAAAGAAAAATACTTGAGAAAATAGTAGATTGATATGAAAATAAAGATCAAAACCAATTTCTCAAAGACTCTCTTTTCTTTGATTTGTCCAACACTTTAAAAACAAATAAAAGATAAAACTTTTTGGCTCAAAAAACTCCTTTTAAACTTGCTGCAAAACACTGAAAAGATTGGAAGAAAAGCTCTCTAAAATTTCTGTTAAAAACAGCCCAAGAGAACCCCTTTATATAGGCTCTCAAGAATATAACCGTCAGCAGCCAGAAAAGGTCATTTTTGACCTTCCGGTCGACCGGCAGGTCAACCGGCCAACGATCATATTTCTGACCATTGAGCCACTGGTTGACCACTCCAGGTTAACTTGCTTCCTGGTCGACCGCCTGGTTGACCGAGCCTAAAGGCACTCAGCCTGTCGGTCGATCGCCCGATCGACCGGCGCTACCCGAATGTTGGGTAGCTATAGTCGGTCGACTGGCCTTATAGGCAGGCCTTGTGCATGTTCTTGTGCACATCGGTCGACCGACCAGTTGACCGAGCTCTGGTTCCGTCGACCGGTCGGTCGACCGCTAGCAGGCTCAGGCTAGGATATAAGTTATGAAATTTGGTCTTTTTAACTCCTATAAAATCTCATAAAATCTCATAAATTCCACAAAAATCAGTTCTTATAAATATTTGAAGAACGAATATGTGTGACCAAAAATTAACACATATTACAAACTTTTGAACCATTTTTGTGATATAGAAATTTGGCCTTAAACAAAAACCCGTATTTTCCAGCACTTGGATTTTGAAATGAAAATCCTTTTTCTCTAAAACTTGTATAAATACAAAAATATGATGTTGAAACACAATTGAAGCATATTGTATATGAATAGAATTCAATACATATTTAAATGATATATCTATATTTTTGACATGAAATCCAAAATAAGTTTTGTTAATTTACAAAACTCAAACACATGAAATAGAATCATCAAAATAAGTTTTTCTAAATATATGAAGCATAGATGTATATAGATGAAATCTAATATACATTAAATCATGTAAACTTGTTTTGATTCTATCTATTCATGAAAATCATATATATGTATATTTGAAATCAAAAACCGGTTAAACCAAAACCAAACGTATTGAACTTGTGTGTGTGTGTAACTTGAGCATATCAACACTAGTCTATCTTACACAAGATCTAAACACAAACTCAAAATAAACAAACCAAAGTCTTCTTGTAGAATTCCTTCTCCAAGCCGACTCGATCCAAACACGATCCGAAGAGCTTGACTCCATTCGAGTACATGATGCGATCTTGATGCGCGAGCTCTTGAATCAACACGTGCTAGCTTTAAAACTTGACTTTGAATTTTTTGTTGAAGCTAAACACCGACTAAGATCTTAATCAAATATTTGAAACTAAATAAGTATAAGATCACTAGTACTATAACTATATGAGTTAATCATCATCAAAACTAGAGTGATGGGCTTTTGGGCCAACAACAAGACCACAAACACTCTCAAATATACTTTTCCTATAGCTTAACATAGAGGATTAATTGCTTAGGAAAAAGTGTGAGAAAAGTGGAGAGAGTAAAATTGAATAACACTGAAAACTTTAAGATTGAAAGCTCTTTACAAAAACTTGATTTTATCTTTCAAAGTTTGTGTAAAAACTTGTATCTCTTCTATTAAAAACACTCCTTTAAAAATATGAAAAAAAAACCAGTTCAAATGAACTGTACAGTTTTGTAAACAAAAAGAGTCGTTAAGAAAACAAATTAGGCAAGTTGACTGTATGTTTGTCAATAGCGTGCTTGAGCATGTCGACAGACAATTTACAATGGTCATATTTTTCAAAAAGTAACACAAGAACTATCGACAATTTGAGAATATACCCTCGGGTTGCTCCGTTGTCGACAGCTATATACGACTGTCGACAGCTGAGGCTATCTCAACCTTGTGTACTGAGTATCAGTAGTCGACAGGTTCTAGACCTCTGTTGATAGTTTGGATACCAAGACAATTTTTTTTATTTTATAAAATGCTTTGTAAAAATATTTAATATAATATATTTTTAGAAAACTTAAACATATACCATAACAATATAAAATTCATAAAACTGATTTTGTAAAACTTTTGTATGCGTATGTGTGTATCATTTCTTGAGCATCAATTCACTATACTAAACTTTAACAAACTAAAAAAAAATCTTACACTAGACAAATACAAGAGTAGATTTGATCTTCAAGAACTTAGAGTGGATATCCTTATATGTATCTTCTTTAAGTTTGAGTCCAGTTACATGAATCTCCTTTCTGAAGCTGAAAAATTCCACTATTGAAATCTGTGTACTAAAAACACTTAGAAGATTAGTACAACAAACTACATGAGTTTTAGAATCATCAAAATAAAGAGCGATTGTACCCTTAGGTCAACAATCTCTCACTTTTTGATGATGACAACCCATTTGTTTGTATATAAAAAATATGAATAATATGAATAATAGAGCTTCAAAAAAAGCTCCCCCTAAAGTTATGCATCATAAAAACAATTCTTATATACTACTAACTCTTAAAACTCTTATATATTTCTCCCTCTGTTTGTCATACATCAAAAAAGAAAAAAAAATATAAAAACTGATATCGATTGAAAAATAAAAAATATGAGACTCAATTTAAACTTAAAATGATACCAATTAAAATTTTTGAACAATAAAAAATGAGTAGAAATTAGTTATCCATCATACAAACATTTAATTCACAAATAAAATAAAACGATTAAAGTCAAGAGATTTTGTAAAAATATCGGCTAATTGAAAATCAGTAGATACATAATCAATCTCAATATCACCTTTCTTATAATGATATCTAAGAAAGTGATACCGACTTTCTATATGCTTGGTCATACTGTGATGATTTGCATACTTGGTCATATGAATAGTACTAGTATTATCATAAAATATCTTAACACGGTCATAGTGTAAATCACAGTCAAGGAGAGTATGTTTCATTCAAAGGACTTATACGTAACAAGCCCCCCAGTAACATACTCTCCCTCAGCGATTGAGAGGGCTACAAAATTTTTCTTTTTGGAAGACCATGAAATAATACAATTTTTTAGAAATTGGTAAGTTTCACTAGTACTCTTCCAATCCACTCTACAACCAACATAGTCGGCATTTGAATAACTCGTCATGTTGAAATGTCCAGTCTTTGGATACCACAAGTCATGCCAATAGTGCCCTTAAGATATCTAGTAGTACATTTAACCGCTATAAGATGAGATTCTTTTAGACAAGATTGTAATCTAGCACAAAGACATACACTAAACATGATATCCAGCCTATTAGCCGTTAAATAGAGTAAACTACCTATCATACTATGATGTAATTTAATGTTAATATTTTTACCTTGTTCATCCTTATCAAACTTGGTTGTAGTAGCCATTTGAGTCTTGCTCACTTTTGGCATTTTCTAGCCAAATTTCTTGATTAGCTCTTTGTGTATTTGGCTTGATTTATGAAGATTCTATCACTCCTTTACTTGATTTGAAGTCTAAAGAAATAGTTGAAATCTCCCATCATATTCATTTCAAACTCATCCTTCATACAAAATTCAAAATCTTTGCATAATTTTTTATTAGTAGAGCCAAAAATTATATCATCAACATAAATTTGAATAATCAAGATATCACAATCAACATGCTATGTAAATAAAGTAGTATCTACCTTACCTTTAACAAAACCCTTTTTTAAGAAAACTACTAAGCCTTTCATACCAAGCTCTTGGAGTTGGTTTTAAACCATAAAAGGCTTTATTTAACTTGAACACATAGTTAGGATGTGTATGATCAATAAACCCGAGGGGTTGTTCAACATATACTTCCTCTTCTATAAATTCATTTAGAAAATCACTCTTTACGTTCATCTGATATAGTTTAAAATCTTTGTATGAGGCATATGCAAGAGTCATATGAATGGCTTTGAGCGGTGCAACATGTGTAAATGTTTCCTCAAAATTGATTCCTTAAATTTTATTGTAACTTTGGGTCACTAGCATAATCTTGTTTTTAATAATATTACCTGACTTATCTAGCTTATTTCTAAACACCCACTTAGTACCAATTATTGGTCTATCTTAGAGTCTAGGAACAAGTCTTCATACTTGATTACACTCGAATTGATTGAGCTTCTCTTACATAGTAAGTAACTAATAGGAGTCTACCTCAACCTCATGAATATTTTTAGGTTCTATATATGAAATAAATGCAACATGGCCACAAATATTTTGGAGTTTAGATATAGCAGATATTCCCTTCAATACATCACCTATGATGAGATCTTTGGGATGACTTGAAGTTATCTTTAATCCTTCAGAAGTGGTTGAGTAGGTTCCACTTCTTGACTTCACCATTTTGATCTTCTCTTACTTTTCATGCTCCGGTGAGTCTTTCATAGAATTTTTCTCAATTTCTTCATCTAAGAAATCAATTTCACAATCTACAACATTCT
Source organism: Agave tequilana (assembly GCA_038442645.1). Taxonomy (NCBI): domain Eukaryota; kingdom Viridiplantae; phylum Streptophyta; class Magnoliopsida; order Asparagales; family Asparagaceae; genus Agave; species Agave tequilana. The sequence continues at coordinate 26,127 of JAVJIF010020788.1, read as the reverse complement.
TCACAAAAGAGTTAGATTCCCCAAACTTCACATGCATGGATTCTTCAATAGTTAAAAAAGATCTATTGAAGACTCTATAAGTTTTACTAGTATTAGTGTAACCAACAAAAATAGCTTCAAAAGATTTGGCATCAAACTTTCCTAGATTATCCTTAGTATTTAAACAAAACACTTACAACCGAAAATTTAAAATATGAAATGTTTGGTTTTCTTAAATGAAAAATCTCACGAGTTTTGTTCAATTTTTTGCAAAAATATATTCTATATATAATATAACATGATGTGTTTATGCCTCGACCCATAGATATTGAGGGAGTCCATATTCATTGATCATAGTCCTAGCCATCTCTTGAAGAGTTCTATTCTTTCTTTCGATGGCTCCATTTTATTGTGGAGTTCTAGGACATGAAAACTCATATTTGATTCTATTTTCTTCACAGTAAGTAATAAAGGAGTGGTTGATAAACTCACCACCTTTATCACTTCGAATGCGTAAAATTGAAAAATCTTTTTCTTTTTCAATTCTTTTACGAAAAATATTGAAAAATGAGAAAGCTTCATCTTTGTGTTGTAAAAAGAAACCCATTATATCTAGAAAAATCATCAACAAGAACATATACAAAATGATTTACATTCAAACTTTTAGTTTTGATCGGACCAAACAAATACATATGTATTAAGTCTAAAGGTCGAGATGTCATAATATTCCTAATCGATTTAAAAGAAGACCTAGTTTGTTTCCCAAGTTATCATGCATCACAAATACGATCTTTTTCAAATCTTAACTTAGAAATACTTTTCACCGATTTCTTAGAACCGATACGGGATAGATGGTCAAAAGAAACATGACTTAACCTTCTATGCCATATCCATGAATTTTCATTTATGGCAGTTAAACAAGTAACATTGTGATCCAAATTTAACATATCAATAATGTAAATATTATTTTCAGGAAAACTAGAAAGCACACGAGAATCATTCTTTTTATCATTAACATTACAAGCAGAATCACCAAAAATTATTTTAAATATTTATCACATAATTGGCTAATACTCAATAAATTATGCTTAAATCCATTTACTAGAGCAATATTTCTATTAAAGGAGGCTTACCGACTTTGATATTACCCATACTAATTATTTTGCCTTTGAAATCATATCCGAAGGTGATAGTGCCACCTTCACTGGACCTCGATAGGGTTGCAAAGTTATCAATATCCCATGTCATGTGCTGTGAACAACTACTATCAAGGTATCACCGCTCCTTACGTCTTAGGAGCTTGACACGTACTTACATCATTTAAAACATTTCTTGAGTTTAGTACCCAAATCTTTTTGGATCCTATAATGTTAGTCTTATGAACCCAACATGATCATTTGTAATATTCAATCTATCATAGCAAAATTTCACCAAATGACCTTTTCAGCCACAGTAGGTGTATGAGTACACCTTGGCATATATAAAAGCATGATATGTGTGAGCATGATGAGCATGGTGAGTATGTTGTGTTTGTGTGTGAGCATAATGAACATGGTGAGTATGATGCCTGTGTGAAACATGCGTTTCATTTGAGTTTGCCTCTTTGGAAACATACCTTCTAATTTAGCTTTATCAAACTCACATTTCTTTAAAACATTATTCAAAGTATTAATTTTATTTTTCATTAATGAAATCTCATTATCAGCAATGCAAGAAAATTTTGCTTTACATGAAATTTTGTAAGATTCAAAATCCTTTTTTAGAGAAATATTTTCATTTGAAATCACTTCTTTTTCTTTTAAAACAACATTCAATTTATTTTGCAAATCTCATTTTCTTTCTTTATTTTTAAAAATTTCATTTGAGAAATATCATAATTATTAGACAATTATTCAAAAGTACCTCCTAATTAATCTATAGATAACTCAGAATCATCTAAGATAGGTTAAGAAATTACCTTAGTCGTTTCATTGTTTTGAGCCATGAAACAAACACTCGACGTGTTGATGTCCTTCTCGGATTTACTCTCCGAATCTCAAGTAGCCTTCATTGTCTTTTTTTTGTATGGTTTCTTTAATGTAAAAGCCTTGCTCTTCATCTTGGGACAATCCACAATAAGGTAGCCTAGTTTCTTGCAATTGTAGCAAGAACCAATCTCATTTCTTCTTTCTTCTTTACCTTGTCATTCCTTTTTGCGATTGTTGAACCTCCCTTTTTGTGAACATTCTTCTAACATTCTTCATAAGTAAGGTTAGTTCTTCATCGTCATCTTGTTCAAGCTCTTCATCATCATCAGTGAAGGTTGGAGTGGTCTTAAAAGCAATATTCTTCTTTTATGGTGGGGCTTTGTCTTCTCTAACTTTTCTTTCCATCTTATGGGTCTTAAGTTTTCGATGAGGCTCATGAAATCTATTTCATCTTTGTCGTTCAACTCCTTTAAGGTTGTGGACTTGACTTTCTAAGATTGAGGAAGTGCTCGAATTACCCTTCTCACTTTTTGATCATTGTCAATGGAGTCACCTAGATAAGAAAGTCCATTAGTAATTTTCACAAATCTGGTAATCATGTCATCAATAGTCACATTATTATTCATATTAAATTCTCATATTGAGAATGCAATAAATCAATCTTAGCCCTCTTCACTAGAGAGGTCCCCTCATGAGTAACAACGATATTACTCCAAATCTTATAAGCAGGCTTGCAATTTATTACTCTAATGATATCATCGTTATTGAGTGCTTGCAATAGGGTATAATGAGCCTTATCATTGGCTTCAAATTCCTTAACAGTGATATCAACTCATATGTCCTCATTACCATTAGGGATAAGAAATAGCTTGGTAATAGCCTTGGCTACTCGACTTCTTAACAATGTAGGAAAACGATCATCTTAACTTTCCAAATTGAGAAGTTAAGTCTATAAACTTGAGGGGGGTCTTGACGTTATCCGCTATGTGTGTGTAGCAAAAATTTGTGAGTCAAACAGGATCAGTCTTGGGTGGTGAAACCTATAAATAAGAGTCCAAGCTCTGATACTATTTGGAAATCACCTAGAGATGGATTAGGTTATACAAAAATTAAAGAGGAAAGATAGAACACAAGTAAAATCACAACTAAAAATGAAAAATACTCAACAATAAACATAATACTCAAGTATAAAAATTGAAGCCGTATACCCGGTGAAGGGCTCTGAACTTCTCTTCGTGATTTCTCTTAAAATAAGAGTTGAAGTTTGTAATTGCTTTCTTAATGTAAAGAGTTCAAATAGGATAATGATAGCAAGTACGTACATACATACATACATACATATGTATGTATGTATATATATATGAGTAATGAAATAAATGAGAAAGAGAGATCAAACGCAAGCAATTCACAAGCACAAAAAGTTGTTATCGAGCTTCGAGCCACTTGCTTTACATCCCCACCTTCACCGCAATGAAGGATTCCACTATACTATATTACAATTGAGCTTGATCCTGTAAGATCCGGAGTCACAACTCCAATTTACTATCCTCCTTCCAAGAGAAACTCTCAAAGAACAATGAATTATAATTCTTGATGATCTTCACAAGACCACAAAACACTCTCAAATACACGTTTCCTATAGCTTAGTATTGAGAATTGATTGCTCAGGAAAAAGAGTGAGAAAAGTGGAGAGAATAAGATTGAATAGCACTGAAAACTTTAAGAAGAAGTTCTGATACTGGACAAAAATATTTTATTTTATAAAATACTTTGTAAAAACATATAATATAATATATTTTAGAAAAATTAAACATATATCATAAACAATATAAAAATCATAAAACTAATTTTGTAAAACTTTGTTTGTGTATATGTGTATCTTTTCTTGAGCATCAATTCACTGTAGTAAACTTTAACAAACTAAAAAATCTTACACTAGACAAATACAAGAGTAGATTTGATCTTCAAGAACTTAGAGTGGACATCCTCATATTTATCTTCTTTAAGCTTGGGTCCAGTTACATGAATCTTCTTTTTGAAGCTGAAAACTTCCACTCCTGAAATCTATGTACTAAAAACACTTTGAAGATAATTAGTACCACAAACTACATGAGTTTTAAAATCATCAAAATAAAGAGCGGCTGTACCCTTGGGCCAACATGATAGTCCCTTTGTACTGGGGGGTGTTAATGCGATAATTGACAGTACGTTGCGACAATGGTATACTTACTTGCTCTGTCACTCGTCCATGTTACAATATCTATGTCATGAATGTTTGGATCTGGGGGGTGTTTGGATGGGTGCAAGTGGGATGCAAGTGCAAGTCTCACTTGCACTAAATTGACTTTCAAGTGCTTAGCTGAACACTTGAATTGCAAAGAACACTTGCAGTCGCAATTTGTATTGTAAATCCCACTTACAGATCAAACAGTTAGTTTTGCGGCCCACTTGAACTCACTTAAACTTGCAGACTCACTTGCACTTGCAAACCCAAACAGTTAGTTTTGTGGCTCACTTGCAGACCCACTTGCAAAGCCTACTAGTAATATTTTTAATTAATAGATTAATAATTTTTAATTAGTAGATTATTTTTTAATTATTAAATTAATGTTCAAAATTAGATTAACGTATTTATATTATTAGATTAGCTTTTTATTAGGTTAAAGTTTTTATTATTAAATTAGTATTTTATAATTATTAAAGTTTTTAATTATTAGATTAATCTTTTTTATTATTGGATTAATGTTATTATTAGTAAATTAATTTTTAAGTATTAGATTAATATTTTTAAGTATTAGATTAATTTTTTTAATTATTAGATTAATATTTTTTATTAGTAGCAAAGAAAACTTGCAGTTACAATTTGCATTGCAAATCCCACTTACAGCTCAAACAGTTAATTTTGCGGCCCCACATGCAGACTCACTTGCACTTGCAGACCCATACAGTTAGTTTTGTGGCCCACTTGCAGACCCACTTATAAAGCCTACTGGTAATATTTTTTTATTAATAGATTAATAATTTTTAATTAGTAGATTATTTTTTAATTATTAAATTAATGTTCAAAATTAGATTAAAATATTTATATTATTACATTAGCTTTTTATTAGGTTAAAGCTTTTATTATTAAATTAGTATTTTATAATTATTAGAGTTTTAATTATTAGATTAATCTTTTTTATTGTTGGATTAATGTTATTATTAGTAGATTAATATTTTTACGTGTTAGATTAATATTTTTAAGTATTAGAATAATCTTTTAAATTATTAAATTAATATTTTTATTAGTAGATTAAAATTTTATTATTATTAGATTAATGTTTTTATTAGAAGATTAATATTTTTAATTATTAATATAATCTTAATTATTAGATTAAATCTTTTATTAATAGATTAATGTTTTTGTAGCGGTCGGATTTTGATGCCAATCAAGATCATGACATACGTCCCACCACCTGGAGGCATTACTTCCCTACTAGCGGGCTCAACTCACATACAAGTCTAACATGGGCCCAAAAAAGCCTCGGGCCTCGCTCCAAGCCAACATCTATCTGACATTACTTACATAGATCCACTACTTAACCAGAGTTGTGCAACCCTCCGGGAACACCATTAATCGGTACAAAGATCCTTTTCGGAACTATCCAAGGCTCTGACATGAAGACCCTCCGAAGCCTGCCACTCTTATGCTCCTTACAACTGGATGGTATGATCCCGCATTCACAGAGTCAGTTATGTTTCCAGATTATCCCCATGTTCTAAACGATATGCCACCCCTACTTCATCGCGGGTTGTTTGTTGGCCCAAAAGTTCATCACTTTAGTTTTGTTGATGATTACCTCATGTAGTTATAATTCTATTGTTCTTGTGATTGTTTAAGTTGATAGGTTTAACAAGATCATAGTTTTTATGTTTAGTTTCAACAAAAGACTCAAATTCAAGTTTTTGAAGCTAACACATAATGATTCAAGAGCTCAAGCACAAAAAACACATCACATACTCAAGAAGGAGTTAAGCTCGAGGAATCAAAGTTTGAATGCGATAAAGCACTACAAAAAGAAAAGAAGAATGCATGTAATGTGAGATTTAGTTTTATTAAAGTCTAGTTTAGAGTTTGGAATGCTCATTGAGAATACACACACTCACAAAATTGATATTGAGTTTTGTTTCATAGTATGAAAAGATTTTTTATATTGAATTTCATTTATGGAAAGTTTACAAAAATGAGTTTTTGACTTTTGAGAAAAACAATCTTGAAAAAATTTATTTCAATAAGACTTTGCAAAAAGAAGCTGCAAATGTTTACAATTTATGTTGATCCTTGATCACATGTATTTGCCAAAAAGAATCTGTATAGATTTATTTTCGCTAGATTTTACAAAGTATTATATAGATTTTTAAAAGGATTTTAAAAAGAAAAAAAATGTTAATATGGATTTTTAAGTGGAGCGGTTGACCGCTAGCAGAGCTTATTGTTCTGTCAGTCAACCACCCGATTGATTGGATATGCACATGCTTGTGCATATTCTGAGTTGTCCATGTTGGTCGACTGCAAGAGTTGCAAAGCTATCGGTTTGAGCTCGATTGACCGGAGACTCCAACGGTTCTATTTTGAGCCATTGGTGGTCAATCGCCTGGTCGATCGGGCACTGTATAAAATCCAAAATTTTACCTTTAACGGCTATATTTAGTTTTGGATTTTTCTGGATTAGTTTCAAACGACTATTTTGGTATAATAACGTCTATTTTTGGTCTTCTATAAATAGTGACACTATTCACATCAGTAAAACACACTTCTAAGCTCCAAGAATATTTTAGTGAAGTTTTCAAAAGATTCTCAAAGAGTTTTTCAAGAAAAAGCCCTAAACATCCAAAATCTAGTTTTGAGCTTTCATTCTAAGTCTTCTCTAAGTTTTCTCACCTACACAATTACAGAATTTCCACTCTCTATACTTGATTATAAGATTGTATTGTTAACTCTTTGTGATCTTGAGAAGATCACTGTTTGGACACATATATTGCATATTTGTTATTACATTCCTAGGCCCATTCTGTAATAAATCCTACAGTTATACTGTCTTAATAACTAATTTGTACATGATATGATGGGAGAAGATAAATCACAAATCTAAGCCAACTAAATCAGATCTTGGGAGGATTTAAATCACAACTGAAGATTGATCAAATCAGAGAGGATAAACCCAGATCTAATTCAGTTAAAATCAGATTTTTTTTAAATCTAGTTGGTTAGCTTGGAGAATCAACGAGGATAAACGAGGATAGAGGCAAATCTAGAAGTCTGAAAGCAACCCTATCAATATACAAAGGGATATCTAAAGGATTGGGATGTATATTTAAAAAATTTAAAAAGATAAACAAAATCCAATTGAAAATCAAGAGATAAACAAATATTTATCTCCAACATTATCTCCAACCTTATCAAAAGATCTTTTCTATTGGCAAGCGATTTTATTCATATCTCCAACATTATTTCCAACATTATCAGAAGATCTTTTTTTATTGAGATAGCGATTTAGTCTCATCCTCAAGCGCGATCTTCCCTCCTCATTTCTCCTATAAATACATGCAAATTCAGAGGCAAAACGAACGAAAAAGCAGAGAATAGAATAGATTTTTGTATAAATTTAACTTAGGTTTTTCTTTTTCTTTTAAATATAATTTTTATTTTTTGTAACTGAGATCGAAGAATAATTTCATGGGAGAACAAGAGTGATGCTTGTACTGAGAGTGACGCCAGTATAAGTATTCTTCCTTTCTTTCATTATTATTCAATTTAATCAAAGTTTCTTTTCTACTCTTATTTTTGTTGCTTCTCTCTTCTGTGTTTGTGAATCCAAACGACTCCAATAGTTTCGAAGTTGCCTCGCCCTTGTAAGTGCCATTGATGGCCTATGGTGATGAATAACCATTTTTATGATAGTATAGCCTGTACCTTCATTTCGTAGTGCTGATCGAGAATGGGGAAGATCTCATCTGTCATGCTTCACTTGCCTTCAGGCGAAGGTACATCGTTGACAAGGATTTCAGGTAAGTCATCAACTGGAGAGGTAGGTAAGTTCTTTAGTTTTCTTTTCTTTTATTTTAATCCTTAGTTTAGATCATCATCAACTCTCAACTCTGTTCACTTTTTCGCTTTCTTTGTATAATTTCATTTTCTATTTTCTCCATCTATTCCAACCTACCACTTTTATAATTTTACATAACTTATTTTTCTTTTAAAGAACAAGAGAAGAAATTTAACCATTTTAAATAACTTACAAAATGCTTCCATCGCTAGTCCCTCTTTGTGGATCACGACCCACATAACCACTTGCTATCACGGTAGTATTGAGCACTTTGCACATTTCAATCTTAATTTCTAAACTATCATTTTCTGTGAGCAGGTTTACCTCAATCAGATTTTGGCGCCGTTGCCGGGGAGGGACGGTAAGTAATTCTCTTTTTAAATTTATATTTTTGGTTAACTTTCTTCTTTGTTCTTGGTGTGCAGTGATAAATATCAAGGGAATTTCTGCTGCATTAAGTGGCCCTAGACTCTGCTCAAGTAAGCAGAGCACAGAAGCCCTCAGATTTGCTGCATTTATGCGGCAATCTGAGTGAACTACTAACCTGTATTTTTTACAGATTGGTTGAATTACAAAGCTAAATTTTTGCAGCTATTTGTTTTCTTAATTAACTCACTGTACATACTTTCTAACCTCAACAGTAAATTGATGTTTGTTAAATACTAAAAACGGTTTAGACTTTGCATTTAGATACTGTCTAATTCGTTTACATTTTACATTATTGTTGAAAGTGATGGAGCAAAGGTACGTGTGCATAGCATGTAGTATAGGAACACTTTTGAATTATTTATATTGTTTAAGTGTTGCTTTTCATGTACACATTGCACTAAATTGATTTAAGGGCTTGTCCTATAAATAAGATAAGGTGGGAAAGTCATTACCCTCCCTTAGCCCATAAACAATCTCGTCACTCACTAACCCAAGCCTAACTAAAACTGAGTAGATGTTGGCCCTAGGGATATCTTGGACACAATAGGAGACTGACCTAAGGGGAAAGTGGATTAGAATTTGACTCTTACCAAATCAGTGTCAAATATTGGGGATTGATGAGGCGAAACCTCGAAGAATAGTGGTTTGACATAATTAGGCTCGTTGCTTAGGCATGGATACTTCCCACTGATCTTGCCCCTACATGGCCGATTAACTTGTGGTTAGATTCTGCAATATACCTCCTGTGGATAATCTAACCAGTTAGGAGTCGTTTAGGTCTAAGATCTACCCTAACTTAGACTAGATTTGTCTCTTTTGTGTATTATTTGTTTTTCTTTATTTGTTTTTGACATTTCTTGTGTGATATGGCTTATAACAATAATTTTTTCAATTTTAATGATAATTCATATTACATCCCGACCTCTTTTGACTCGGATATTACCAACCCGGCATATCATAACTTTAACCAAACTAGTGTGCCAGATTGGTCTTATCCGAATCAATACATGCCCCAATCTCAATACTATGAACAAGACTGGATAATCATCACTACTCTTCACAGAGTCAATGGGGATATAACTCGTCCGAGTCATATTGTCAACTACCATTTCAACATTCAGCCTATAATTTTCCAAGTCATGATCAATCAATAGAAGAAAAATCAGCTATGAAAAGTATAGAAGCTATGATTGAGTCCAAAGAACAAAAGCTGAAAATGATGGACTCATAATTCCCACAAGACTCCTAAATCCAAGATCCTTACTCCATGTTTCAAGTCTCACAACAAGAAGAATAACTTATGGACTCAGATAGAAGTATGGAAAACCTGATTCAGTCTGAAAATAAACTTTCCAATCTATTGATAGGCTAGAAGCACATATGAGTCATTATATCAATATAGTGAAAGATAAGAATAAGAAAATTCTACCTAACACATGTTCGACAATTCCCGATTGCTCTAGCCATACTGATAGGAACGAAGAATCTTGGTATCTTGGAGACTTTGATCAAGACTCAATTTCATCACACAAATTTGAACAGACCAATTTCAAATCTTAGACAAATTGGCAAGTTTTCCATTCAATGAGATTGAACTTGAATGTGAATATGACCCGATCCCCAACCTTGTGATTCAGTTTTCATATTCAAATTTATGTTAATTTCGGTATCCTCACCCAATTTGGACCAATTTCTGGAGCCAACCTTTATTCTCGTATCTATAGATCTGGAAATTGAACCACCAATTTTGAATAGTCACATTCTATTGATGAAAAAAATGTGAATTTTAATTAATTGATTTGGACTTAACTCTTAAATCAAAACTGACTCTTGAACTCAAAGTTAATTTTTTCAAGTTAGTATTCGTTACACAACCTATCACATTTGAGCCCAAGTCAACAATTCCACCTAGTCACATTCTTTTGTTGGACACAAGTATAGACTATGATGACTCCGTGATAATTTTTCAAGACTGGTCATGTAAAGAGAATAAGTTTCATGATAGGATCTTTTATGATCTTATTCATATTGGGGATGGTAAATATGTAAATAGAAAAGAGGTAAATAAAGGTGGGTTCTGTGAACCACCACATTATCTTGATTGGGTAGCAACACTTGGCCCAATCCACCTTAAGGTAATATTTTCCTTTTTCTTCTTTTTCATGTATTTATGCATTCATTGAGGATAATGCATGAGATAGGTGACGGGGAGGGTTCTAACATAACATATTTTTTCTTATTATTTAAAAAATAAAAAAAAATATTTTCTTTGCCTTTAAAAACTTTTCAAAAGAGGAACAATATTTTGACATATTTTATGTAAGAAATTAAGTCAATTTTAAGGAATAGGAAAATCATAATTAGGATTTCTTATAAATGGTCAAAATAAGATTATTTGTTTGATTTCTAAGGTTAGGAAGAAAAACTTGAAAAAGTAATTTAATCTTGATCTTTACCTTGATGAAATATACAACTTTATAATACTTACACACTTAGGGTTTAAAAACAAAGATTCTTATGTCTTATTAAAAAAATAAAAAAATAAAAATATATATAGGAAAAAAAATCCTCTGATTAAGGTGGGTACTTGTGCCTCATAAAGCATAAGTATTCACGCTTAAAAGTGGTCTATATAATAAATAAAATCCTTAGTTTTGTGATCTTGTTTGCTCAAGACCTTAAGTCCTTGGGGTGTTTTCTCACCCGATGCCCTAAGACCGTCTGGTTTGGGTGTCACCGACTAAAGGCTCATTACATTGGCAGATTAGAAAGCCTAATGAACTAAGAAATAATACCATCAAAAATATATAAAAAAATTAAGACATAAGAGTTAAAGTTAAGAACCCCGAGTCAAAATTTCACAGTCACAAAAGTGCATATGATTTAGGATAAAGTAAAAGACTAGATGAGAAATACAAGTTTGACCCCTTATCTTGATTGATAACAAGTTTTTGAATAGAGACTAAGCTAAGGAAGGAAAAATTATGTTTTTCTATACCTTATAGATTACTTGAGCTCTTACAATAATACTTCAAATATCTTCTCTCTTTTTCAAAATGCTTTTCGAAAATATTAACACTTTATTTCTCTTTCTTTTTGAATTTGTTGGGTGTAATCTTGTGCATGAATAGGGTGGTAGGTATAAGTTATACACATGATCTTCATGTTATCTTATCTTTGTATACTCATATTTGTGTTCTTATATATGTATGCTTCAAATTTCAATTAGTATCAATTTCAATTGGTATTTCCAATTTCATACATACATATATATGATTTGATTGTACTTGTTTTATCTTTACATTCTTAAAGCACAAATTATATTTATGTTAAGCTTGATTTTATTCCAAATGTTAATTGGCATCTTTACAAGCTTACATTGACTTCAATTGGTATTTATTTGGTATCAAAATGTACTTCATGTTTCGCCTTCAATTGGTATCAAAATCTACTATTGGTATCTTAAAATTTTTTTTCAACAAGTGGTGCCAACCTTTGTTTTTGTCAACTACAATTTGATTTCATTGGTATCATAATTCATTTTGTTGATTCAAGAAATTTCAAAAAAAAATTGTTTTAAAAGTGATTTCAAAATTTTCTTAAAATTTTTGATATATACTGCCTATATGCAAGGGGAGCTTAACATCTTCTCTATATATAGATTCATGTTAAATGTAGTTTATATATTGAGGAGCTTGATCTCTCTTCTTTATGTGGTACACGTGTGTAGGGGGAACTTAACATCTCCGCTTATACATTGTATATTATGCTTTATGTGGGTTAGGGTCCAGTCATCCCTTCTCTACGTAATGCATGTATGCAGGGGGAGCTATCTTACCGTCTCTCCTCTTCATGAATGTATATCGCATATACATTTTTATTGTTTGATTGTCCTCCCCCTTTGTGGATAAATTGACAAAAAGGGAGAGAAGGCTTTAGTGAGTTTATATATGCATGTTTATATCCTTGTTTATACATATATATTTTGTTTAGTTTATGTATTTCATTGAATATCTAATTGTTTATTGCTATGTATGAGTTAAGGGGGAGCTTCTATGAAGCTTATCTTTAGTCATGCATATATAACTCCATGAGTTTTGTCATCACAAAAAAAGGAAGATTGTTGGCCCAAAGGCCCATCACTCTAGTTTTGATGATGATTAACTAATGTAGTTATAGTACTAATGATCTTATGTTTATAAAGTTTCAGTTATTGATCAAGATCGTAGTAGGTGCTTAGCTTCAACAAAGGAGTTTTGGAACTAACACATGTAGATTCAAGAGCTCGCGCATCAAGATCGCATCTAGCACTCGGATGGAGTCAAGCTCTTTGGATCGTGTTTGGATCGAGTCGGCTTGGAGAAGGAGTTCTACAAGAAGACCTTGATTTGTTTAGTTTGAGTTTATGTTTAGATCTTGTGTAAAAATAGATAGTGTTGATATGCTCAAGTTCACACACACACACACACACACACACACAAGTTCAATATGTTTGGTTTTTGGTTTAACCAGTTTTCGATTTCAAGTTCACATATATATGGTTTTCATGAATAGATAGAATCAAAACAAGTTTACTTGATTTAATGTATATTAGATTTCATCTATATACATATATGCTTCATATATTTATAAAAACTAATTTTGATGATCCTATTCATGTGTTTAGAGTTTCGTAATTAACAAAACCTATTTTTGGATTTCATGTCAAAGACATAGATATATCATTTTTATGTGTATTGAATTCTATCCATACATGATATGCTTCAAATGTGTTTCAATATCATGTTTTAGTATTTATACAAGTTTTGGAGAATATGGTTTTTCTTTTCAAAATTCAAGTTTGAAAAATACGGTTTTTGTTTAAGGCCAAATATTTTATATCATAAAAATAGTTCAAATAGTTTGTAATATATGTTGATTTTTTGTCACACATAGTTGTTATTCAAATATCTAACAAGAACTAATTTTTGTGAAATTTATGAGAATTTATGGGATTTTATTGGAGTTAAATTGTCTAAATTTCAAGACCCTTAATATCTGCCAGAACCAGCTGGCGATCGATCGGACGGTCGACCGATGTGCACAAGAAACGTGCACAAGGCTAGCCTAGAAGGCCAGTTGACCGACTGAAATTACCCCAACTCTCGGGTATCGCCGGTCGACCGGGCGGTTGACCGACAGGCTGTGCCCGGTCGACCAGAGCACCAATGGTCAGAAATATGACAGTTGGGCCGGTCGACCGTCCGGTCGATCTGGACCTTTTCTGGCCGCCACCGGCTAGTTTTTGAGAGGCTATAAATTGGCCTTCTCTTAGGCTGTTTTCAACAAGTTTTTTGAGAGCCATTCTTCCTATCTTTCTAAGTGTTTAGCAACAAGTTTTTAGAAGAGTTTTTAATCCAAAAGATTTATCTTTTATTTGTTTTAAAGTGTTGGAAAAATCAAAGAAAAGAGAGTCTTTGGGCGATGGTTTTGATCTTTATTTCAATATCTATTGTGTTTTTTTCAAGTGTTTTCTTTGCTATTTTTCCAAACACTTTGTTTTCTCACACTTGAACTATCATATCTAATCCTATTTATAGGATCTTGTTTTTGTGAGAAAAATTATTTGTGGTCTATTGTGATCACCAAGTATTGTTTGTGGTGTATTGTGATCACCAAGTGTTGTAATTTTTTATTTGCTTTGGGTTTATGTTCATCCCTCTTGTGTAAAGGTGAATGTAGTGGAGTTTTGGCTTTGTGCTTTGTCCCTCTTGTGTAGAGGTGATTGTGGTTTGGCTGTGTGCCCATCCCTCTTGTGTAGAGGTGATTGAGTTTTGACTTTGTGACTTGCCTCTTGTATAGAGGTGATTGTATTTGAGAGTATAGTAGTGTACTCCAAGTGTTGAATTGCAAATTCCTCGGTGGAGGTTCCCTTTGTGGGAGGTCCTGTGTGGACGTAGTGGAAATCCTTCTATGTGAAGGCGGAGACGTAGAGCAGTGGCTCGAACCTCGAAACATATCTTATTGTTTGTGTTTGATCCACTATCTCTTAACTCTATCTTTCTTATATCTTGCATTGCTTTATATTATTCATATCTCGTACATGCTTGGTATTGTTTGTATGCCCATACTTGTGTTAAACCAAGAGAGCTTCATATAACACCTCAACTCTTATTTAGAGGAATCAAGAGGAGATAGTCCAGAGCCCTTCACGGGAAATTCGTCTTCACTCTTTGGTTACACATAGTGTATTGCAATTGAGTTTTAATTTCGCATCATTTGTCATTAGATTAACTAGTACACCTATTCACCCCCTCTAGGTATATTTCAGAAGATAAATCACAAATCCAAGTAACTAAATCAGATTCTTGGGAGAATTTAAATCACAACTGAAGATTGTGCAAATCAGAGAGGATAAACCCAGATCTAATTCAGTTAAAATCAGATTTTTGGAGATCCAATTGTTAGCTTGGAGAATCAACGAGGATAAATGAGGATAAAGGAAAATCTAGAAGTCCAAAGGCATGTACAAAGGGATATCTAAAGGATTGGAACATATATTTAAAAGATTTAGAGAGATGAGACAAAATCCAACTAAAGATTAAGAGATAAATAAATATTTATCTCCAACATTATCTCCAACCTTATCAAAAGATCTTTTCTATTGACAAGCGATTTTGTTCATATCTCCAACCTTATCAGAAGATCTTTTTTTGTTGAGATAACGATTTAGTCTTATCCTCAAGCACGCTCTCCCCTCCCCATTTCTCCTATAAATACTTGTAAATTCAGAGGTAAAACGAGTGAAAAAGCAGAGAATAGAATAAATTTTTGTATACGTTTAACTTAGGTTTTTCTTTCTCTTTTTTTATTTTTTGTAACTGAGATGGAAGAATAATTTCATGGGAGAACAAGAGTGATGCTTGTACTGAGAGTGACACGTATTCTTCTTTTTTTTTCGTTGTTATTCAATTCAATCGAAGTTTCTTTTCTACTCTTGTTTTTGTTGCTTCTCTCTTCTGTGTTTGTAAATTAAATGATTCCAATAGCTTCCAAGTTGCCTCGCCTTGTTAGTGCCGTTGATGGCCTATGGTGATGAACAACCATTTCTATGGTAGTATAGCTTGCACCTTCATTTTGTAGTGTAGATCGAGATGGAAAAGATCTTATCTCATGCTTCGCTTGCCTTCAATTAAGGTACATCGTTGACAAGGATTCCAGGTAGGTCATCAACTGTAAGATCTAGGTAAGTTCTTTAGTTTTCTTTTTTATTTAATCCTTAGTTTAGATTATCATCAACTCTCAACTCTATTCACTTTTTCACTTCTTTGTATAATTTCATTTTCTATTTTCTCCATCTACTCTAACCTACCACTTTCACAATTTAACATAACTTATTTCTTTTAAAGAACACGAGAACAACTTTAACCATTTTAACCATTTTAAGTAACTTAAAAGAGAACTTACAAAACGCTTCCATCGCTAGTCCCTCCTTGTGAATCACAACCCCATAGCTACTTGCTATCGCGGTAGTATTGAGCACCTTGCACGTTTCAATCTTAATTTCTAAACTACCATTTTATGTGTGCATGTTTACCTTAATCAATCACCATCTCTTGTATTGTGAGTTTTGGAGGCTGCGACCTCGATTGAGCTAGTGGGCTCGTGAGTTGCTTCATGTTACGTCCCGCTTCCCATTAAAGCGAGATAAGCACGTGACTCGGGCTGACGACACACTGAAAGGAGCATTCCTCTAACCTGCAAATTATGCCATTTTTTTCTATCTGTTACACATATATATCAATTTCAAATAGATTACAATACATGAAACAAAAATAATCAAAGATTTATTCGACTAAAAAAGTTCAAAACAAAAAATTGGTACAAATCTAAATACTGATAAATGAGTCTAAACTCTTTTATTCATATATCTATGAAAGAAAGCAATTAACTAAATATAGTCTTCAAGTCTTCTACTGAGTTCCAGTTGGCTCCTCATGAAACTCTTTTGTCTCACCCAATATCTCCACGTATTCTACACTATCTTGGGTAAGTAAACCCTGGGGAGTCAGAAAACTCCCGACAAGTACAAACAAGGAAAAGAAAATATGATGTATGTGCTGAGCATGTAGATATATATGAAAAAGAAAGGAGATACAATATACTATTACATGATACTTATTTTCATTACACAACCATGTATTTGTAGCATGAATTTATTATGAAATCAGTCATACATCATTCAGGTCATAATGATAAACAGGCATTCACAAGGCATAAGTGTAAACCCCGTTCCGGAATACGTACTTAGATACGTGTTCTGATTTTTTGATCATATTTTTCGATTTGGTTTCCATATTTATTTTATGTTATGATTATTTATGATATTGTTTTGCATTAGATCCGGATTCGTGGACTCGAAGTCAGCCCTAGTCAGAACTGAGGACCCAATCTCAGTATATTAATTGATTTGACCTTTCTAGTAGTCAGATTTGACCAATATTTTAGATTTCAATTTCAAACATTATTTTCTAATATTTTATATTTTTCATGATTTTCTAAATTTTTTCAAAATTATTCTGCAAAATGTTCAAAAACCGGTGTCGACCGGTGCCGCCGACCGATTCTTAGATTTTTTTTAATTTACAGGAGTTGAATTTCTAAAATCCGCTTCCATATTATTTTTTAGAATCACATTTCTAACTTAGTGCATTTTAAGAGATTTTTCTGAATTTATCGAAGTTCGACCGGTTTTGGTGTCGACCGGTATCGCCAGTAGATTCCAAGATTTTTATTTGAAAATAGATTGAATTTCTTGATTCAATTTTGCCATGTAACTTAAAATAATATTTATTATTTTGAGAATTTTTGGGAGACCTTTCAGAGTTACTCCATTTTTTTGGCATTTTGGTATTTCTTTGTTTTCCAGATTTGGAGTCTTATCTAGATAATTTTCTTTTCTATTTTTTCTTCTTGTCCGTTTATTCTCATCCACTACGTTTCCCTTTATTTTTCTTTTTCTTTTCTTTTCTTTCCCCATTTTTTTCTTCACCACAGAAAAAAACCCCCAAAATATCTGCTCCCTTCTCTCCTCCTTATCTCTTTTTTTTTTTCTTTTCATTTTTTTCTTCTTCATTTTCCAGCCCATACCTTATGCCAGCCCCTCTTCCTTCCTCCCAAATACTTCCTCTCTCTCTCTCTCTCTCACAATCTCCTTCTCTCTCCTCAAATCCTCACTCTTCTTTTCATCTTCTTTATCTCTCACTTCTCAATTTTCACTCTCTCTTTCATCTTTATCCGACCACACCTCTATCACTGACGCGCGCAACCTACTGTCGGCGATGCCCATGGCTGGTGCTCCATCCCCTATAACCCCCACTTTCTCCCATTCCTCCTATCTCTCCAATTTTACTACCATCACCATCCCACCACCTCCATCTTCCTCAAAGTTCTTCACTTCCATCTTCTTGAAATCACCTAGAGGGGGGTGAATAGGTGACAATGCTAATCTAGAGAACTTAATGCGGAATTTGAAAATTAATTGCAATTACAACAAGAGATACACACTCAAACAAGCCAAGCAAATAATTATGAATGAACAATATGAATTGATGCAAGGCACAATATATATATATAGAGAGAGAGAGAGTAAGAGCCAAGGGATCAAGCGCAAACAACAAGATATGTTTCGAGGTTCGAGCACCCAGCTCTACATCCCCGCCTTCACACAGAAGGATTTCAACCCCACTAGCTTGTCCACACAGGACTCCCACAAAGGGAACCTCCACCGAGGATTTGGGGCAATACAATCACAAGGAGTACCCAACTCCTCTACTTACAAACACAACCTCCTCCTTGAGGCACAATACCAAGCCAACAAACAATCACCTCACAACTTGAGGGATTAGCACAAAACAACATAAGGATCACCTCACACCTTGAGGGATACAACCCAAATGCACAACCTCCTCAACACAATGAGGGAAAGGCACAAAGCCAAGCAAAGATTGGGTTTACAACTTGGTGATCAAAAGACCACAAACAATCTCTTTTCCCACACAAAAATCCTATAGAATAAGATAGTAGATGTAGCTCAAGTGTGGAGAAAACCAAAGGAATGGAAATCAAAAACTCAAAGAAAATCTTTGGGAAAAACTAGAAACCAAGGTGAAGAAGTTGAATCAAAATCTTTTCCCAAAAACCCTTTCTTGATTTTCCAAACCCTAGCAAAAACACCAAATAGATTGTTCAATTAAAAGCCTAAAAACTTCTTTTGATTGCTGTGAAAACACTAGAGAGTCAGGAAAATTCGAACAAAAATTCTTTGAGAAAACCTCTTTCCAATGGGGTATTATAGGCCATTTGGAAAACTAGCTGTTGGCAGCAGATTCTGCCAAAAATGACCTACCGGTCGACCGTCCAACGGTCACATTTTGACCGCTGGCAGCTACCGATCGACCGTGCGGTCGACCGTCCCAGATACAGAGAGCAACGCTCTCTGTCCGGTCGACCGCTCGGTCGGCCGGGGGTAAACCGAGAGCAAACTGCTCTCAGTCGGTCGACCGTGCGGTCGATCGGCTTATGGGGCAGCCAGCGTGCACGTATTCGTGCACGTCGGTCGACAGCTTCGGTCGACCGGCTACATGGTACGGTCGACCGTCCGGTCGACCGGCCTAGCCTGGCAGCTGCAGTTCTGAGCCAGAAAAATAAGGTATTTATAATCTTACAAATTTCCATAAAACACTCTAAAATTACACAAAAGTAGTTTATCATTTTACATTGAAATGTAAACTTGTGTTAATAATTTCAACACAAATTTCAAACATTTTGAATCATTTTTGTGTTATAGAAATTTTGCCAAAAACAAAACTTGTATTTTCTAAAACTTGGATTTTTGAATAGAAAATACATTTTGTCCAAAACTCATCCAAATACAAAAACATGATATTAAACAACATTTAGGCATGATGCATATGGGTAGAAAACCAATATGCATGAAACATATATATATCCATGTTTTTGTCATTAATTCCAAAAATATGTTTTGTTAAAATACAAAACCTAAAACACATGAATAGGTATATCAAACTAAGTTTGTCTAGGTAGTGAAGCATGCATGTATATAGAACAAATCTAATATACATTAAACCATGTAAACTTGTTTTGATCAATCTATTCATGAAAACCAAGATCGGTTAAAACTATCAAACCGAAAACCAAAACATGAAACGTGAGTGTTGTGAACTTGAGCATATCATACTATTCTAATCTTTACAATTTAGATCTAAACACAAAACTAAACTAGGTACCGATGTCTTCTTGTAGAGCGCAATCTCCAAGCCGACCCGATCCAAAACTCTTTGATCCACCGAGCAAGTGCTATATATGATCTTTGACGCTCGGGCTCTTGAATCAACATATGAAAGCTTCCAAATCATCTTGTTGAAGCTAATCACCAACTAATAACTTGATTAATGATCTGAAACTAAATAACACAAGATTATTAGTACACATAACTACATGAGTTAATCATCATCAAAACTAGAGTGGAAGGCCTCTGGGCCAACAATCTCCCCCTTTTTGATGATGACAAAACTCATGGAGTTATATATGCATGGATTAAAGTTAAGCTTCAAAGAAGCTCCCCCTTAACTCATGCATAACAAATAAACAATATGATATAGCAATGAAGGCTCATAGACATATATGCAAATGCATGGAGATAAACATGAAACTCATCAAATTCTTTTTCTCCTATTTGCAAAACACAAAACATATATGCATAAACATAAATCCTTAAAACATGCATATATTATACCAAATACTTCTCCCCCTTTTTGTCAATCATCAAGAAAGGGGTTAAAGTAAAACAAAATCAACAAAAATTCTTCTCCCCTTTTTGTTCGAAATAAAGAATCAATAAAGGGGTCAAATCAAAACAAAAAAATGTTCTCCCCCTTTTTGTCTAAAACAAAAATGATGTCAATAAGGAGTGCAATCAATTATGATACCAATTAAAAAATGTGTCAAAGTAGTACATTTGATACCAATTGAAATTGAACATATACCAATTAAAAGTAAATAAGGCATTGAAACCAATTGTAAGAAAAACAAATAAAAACTTGATACCAATATTAACAAACATAAACAAACATGTACCAATTGAAATTATTCAAAGAAACATCTTGATACCAATTGTAAATATTTTTCATTTTGAGCATATGATACCAAAATAAAATCAATTTTCAACATAAAGTGTGGGAGTAGAAATCAACGGTAAACAAAATACCAATTGAAAGATAAAATACGAATTTTCTCCCCCTTTATGAAATACCAAATAAAACTATGCGTAGGCTTGAAATAAGATACCAATTGAAAATTAAATCAATTGAAACAAAGTTAAGGCTCAAGCTTAGCTTAAACAAAATCTTGTGCTTAAAATATAGTGATATAGTAAGCACAAATAAAACATGTATATGTGTATGAAATAAGATAAGTACCAATCACAATAGATGATACCAATTTGAAAGCATACATACACAACAAAAAAAATATGAGTATACAAGAATGTCAATATTGATACCAATTGAAAAAAAAAATTCAATGATACCAAATGAAACAACAATAAGCTCAAATGTATATCTCATATAACCTACCACCCATTTCATGATCAAGTTTAAAATGTTTTCCACTATAAAGCATACATGAGCATGATCTCCCATCCAACCCCGTCGAAGGTAGGGTTTTCAAAAATAGATTTGAAAGTAATGTATGTTTGAAAAACTCTACCCAAGTGAAGAACACGAACTAGTTATGTAAAAGGTTGAAAACTAGTACGAAATCCTTCAAGCAAGGAATAAAACATAAATATTTTTCATGAAACAAATGTAAATCACATGGCACTAAAAACTCTCAAAATCTATATATAGCACATATTGTACTCATGAAAACAAAGTCATGAGAAAACTAATAAGGTGAGTGTACAAGTGTTGTGTGAAACATATCATCATGAAAATGTTCAATTAAGCTCAATTAAGAAAAATCCTTGAAATATGAAAATCATCAAAGTGATTTAATCTTCAAGGCATATGTATGTCATGTACAAACTAAAGAATACATACATATCCAAAACATAACGAGTCCACAAGATATATGCATGAAGGCAAGTGGCTCAACGGATGTATATGTATAAACAATAGTTTAAACAAGATAGACATATACATGAAGTTAAACATAATCATGAAAAATATTGCAATCAAACTCAAAATTCCTTAAAATATGGAAATCATCAAAACTAGGGTTCATCATCGTATATGTATGTTTTGACAAAACAAGAGGTATGCATACATATCCCTAAACACAATTGAGTCCATAATAAAGATTTGCATGAAAAGTAAATGACTCAAAGGGTATACATGTATATCTTAATGTTTGGCAAAATAAACATATACATGAAGTGAAAACACATGATCATAAAACATGTCCAAAATAGGGAATACAAGTTAGAATGCATGAATCATCAAAACTAGACTATACTAGAATATCTAATGTGTACAAATAAGCGTTAAAGCACAAACATATAATGATCTATTTGTGGCCCACTATATGTACAAGTATATATCCTAGTTTTAATGAAAACTAACATCTAAACAAGTAATCAAATCATGAAGCATAAAACGGGATATAAATCAACATGAAAATCATAAACATGACCATTATGTAAATCCACATGCTATTAGAGCTATGATGTGCATAATAGCTAAAAACAATGGTGAGAACACAACATATGGGTCCATATAAATATGGGTGATCTCAAGAGCTATACATGCATGTCAATAGTCTAATAATCATGGCATTTAACATAATAAACAAAATGAAGCATTAAAACAAAAATCATAAACATCCATATGATCATTATGTATATGCACAAGCATTAGATCTAGGACATACATATTAGTTAAAAAACAAAGTGAGAACACAAAGATAGGTCCATGGGTGTCTCAAATAACTAAACATTTATATCACTAATCTAAATCACATGGCATAATCATAATGAGCTTTAAAACATGACATGCTATAAATCAACGACATGAAAAGCATGCAAATATAAACGGGAGTTAGAGATTGATACCAAAACCGATGAGGACACCTCTCTAGTTCTCCAAACCAATGGTGGTCTTCTCCACCAAACTTCCCTTGAAAGTGATGCATCCAAATTTGTTTTTCTCTTGAGCACGGAACGCATCCACTCCAAGGCACCGCTACTCTCATGTGATGCGAGAGCCCACACCTACATCAAATTCATGAGGGGTGGTCTTTGGTACCCATTTTCTTTTGGGTCCATAGGGGTTAGTATCTTTCCTAATCCAAACAAGATTATTTGCTAAATTTTCAACATGTAAACGATCATAGAAAAATCTAGCAAGGTGGCCTTTTCGACCACAATGTGTACACGTGTACACATGAGCATACATGTGATGGTGGTGACCGTGGGAAGCATGTGTATGCCGTGATGGGTGTGCATGCAAGAATGGAGCTTGTTTCTTTCGAATCAAGGATTCCAAGCGTGTGTGGTTCATGGCACAATGGCTCAAAGTAGAGCCCAAACAATCAAAACTCTTCAAAACATTTATATCATTTTCAATACTAGAAGATAAAGTGGAGCATGCAAAAGATGTGCTAGGTGAAGCTACACTAGCAAGGCAAACATGTGTAGACAATTCAATTTTCAAAGATTCATTTTTCTTTAAAACAAAATCCAATTCTTTTGTAATGAAATCAATTTCATTTTTCAAAGTAAGGTTATCTTTTAAAACAAAATCTAATTTAGAAGATAAAACCTCATTGTTTTTCACAACATCATCACAATCCTTTTTGCTTTTCAAAAACTCAGTTTCTTTAGGACAAGGTCAAGTTGAGATTTAAGTGAGTCACGTTCACTTGCAATCTCTTCCTTCTCTTGCAAAATCAATTCAAAATTTGAACACAAATCCTTTAATTCTTCTTTTAGTTCAAAATTGTTCTTTTTCAACAAATCATGTTTTTCCAAAAAAAAATTCAAGCTTTTGAGCAAGTTCCATATTCAATGTTTGAACTTCAAAACAACCATGGCAATAGGAACTAGAGCTATCATCTAGTTGAGAATCCGATTATACCTCAAGGGAGTTTTTCCTTGGACCATGAGGCAATGCTCGTCGGACTTGTCTCTCCTAGATCTCCTCATCTTATTAATAATCCTTGGAAGCTCGGGAGAAGTCAAAATGCTCCAAACTGCAAAAGCTGAATCATAATGAGCAAACACATGTAAAAGATCTTCATTAAGAGATCCTCTAAGTGTCTTAAGTGCTAATGTATTGGCCTTATTATGCTTGCTATCATTGGGGTAGGATTCCTTGGTAATGTCTTGGTAAACTTTAGATCCTAAGGCTTTCAAATGACTACTCATCTTGGCCTTCCAAATATCATGTCTAGAAAAATCAAACATAGGAGGGCTATCCATGAGTGCAAATTAAATGTGTGCAAATGAAAATGCAAATGAAGATTAGCAAACCAAGATCTCACTCCTAGGTGGTTTAAACCAAAATATCAGGAGTGTAGGCTCTGATACCAATGAAATCACCTAGAGGGGGGGTGAATAGGTGACAATGCTAATCTAGAGAACTTAATGCGGAATTTGAAAACTAATTGCAATTATAACAAGAGATGCACACTCAAAACAAGCCAAGCAAATAATTATGAATGAACAATATGAATTGATGCAAGGCACAATATAGAGAGAGAGAGTAAGAGCCAAGGGATCAAGCGCAAACAACAAGATATGTTTCGAGGTTCGAGCACCCAGCTCTACATCCCCGCCTTCACACAGAAGGATTTCAACTCCACTAGCTGTCCACACAGGACTCCCACAAAGGGAACCTCCACCGAGGATTTGGGGCAATACAATCACAAGGAGTACCCAACTCCTCTCCTTACAAACACAACCTCCTCCTTGAGGCACAACACCAAGCCAACAAACAATCACCTCACAACTTGAGGGATTAGCACAAAACAACACAAGGATCACCTCACACCTTGAGGGATACAACCCAAATACACAACCTCCTCAACACAATGAGGGAAAGGCACAAAGCCAAGTAAAGATTGGGTTTACAACTTGGTGATCAAAAGACCACAAACAATCTCTTTTCCCACACAAAAATCCTATAGAATAAGATAGTAGATGTAGCTCAAGTGTGGAGAAAACCAAAGGAATGGAAATCAAAAACTCAAAGAAAATCTTTGGGAAAACTAGAAACCAAGGTGAAGAAGTTGAATCAAAATCTTTCCCAAAAACCCTTCTTGATTTTCCAAACTCTAGCAAAAATACCAAATAGATTGTTCAATTTAAAGCCCAAAAACTTCTTTTGATTGCTGTGAAAACACTAGAGAGTCAGAAAAAATTCGCACACAAAAATTCTTTGAGAAAACCTCTTTCCAATGGGGTATTTATAGGCCATTTGGAAAACTAGCCGTTGGCAGCAGATTCTGCCAAAAATGACCTACCGGTCGACCGGTCGGTCGACCATCCAACGGTCACATTTTGACCGCTGGCAGCTACCGATCGACCGTGCGGTCGACCGTCCCAGATACAGAGAGCAACGCTCTCTGTCGGTCGACCGCTCAGTCGGCCGGGGGCAAACCGAGAGCAAACTGCTCTCAGTCGGTCGACCGTGCGTGCGGGTCGATCGGCTTATGGGGCAGCCAGCGTGCACGTATCCGTGCACGTCGGTCGACAGCTTCGGTCGACCGGCTACATGGTACGGTCGACCGTCCGGTCGACGGCCTAGCCTGGCAGCTGCAGTTCTGAGCCAGAAAAATAAGGTATTTATAATCTTACAAATTCCCATAAACACTCTAAAATTACACAAAAGTAGTTTTATCATTTTACATTGAAATGTAAACTTGTGTTAATAATTTCAACACAAATTTCAAACATTTTGAAACATTTTTGTGTTATAGAAATTTTGCCAAAAACCAAAACTTGTATTTTCTAAACTTGGATTTTTGAATAGAAAATACATTTTGTCCAAAACTCATCCAAATACAAAAACATGATATTAAACAACATTTAGGCATGATGCATATGGGTAGAAAACCAATATGCATGAAAACATATATATATCCATGTTTTTGTCATTAATCCAAAAATATGTTTTGTTAAAATACAAAACCTAAAACACATGAATAGGTATATCAAACTAAGTTTGTCTAGGTAGTTGAAGCATGCATGTATTTAGAACAAATCTAATATACATTAAACCATGTAAACTTATTTTGATCAATCTATTCATGAAAACCAAGATCGGTTAAACCTATCAAACCGAAAACCAAAACATGAAACGTGAGTGTTGTGAACTTGAGCATATCATACTATTCTAATCTTTACAATTTGGATCTAAACACAAAACTAAACTAGGTACTGATGTCTTCTTGTAGAGCGCAATCTCCAAGCCGACTCAATCCAAAACTCTTTGATCCACCGAGCAAGTGCTATATATGATCTTTGACGCTCGGGCTCTTGAATCAACATGTGAAAGCTTCCAAATCATCTTGTTGAAGCTAATCACCAACTAATAACTTGATTAATGATCTGAAACTAAATAACACAAGATTATTAGTACACATAACTACATGAGTTAATCATCATC
>JAVJIF010020787.1:0-97792 GCA_038442645.1 Agave tequilana | reverse complement strand
AAAAACACTTTTGATAATTTCTCACAACACGTCCTCATTAATTTTTTATTAAATCCTCCGTCTACGTGATGCGCGTGTTCAAATAGGACGCCTAAAATTTGTTCATAATTGTCCGCTCGTGATACTCTTCTTTATTGAACGAGTCGTTTTGCTCAAAGTTTAAACTATTCTTCTTCTTCTTCTCATCAGAACATAAATCATAATTGAGATTTGACGTAAAGCTTCCAGCATATATTTACTCTATAATTTGTATCCTCTCATATCCATTGGAAGTAACGGACGATCACCTTCTAATCTCACGAAATAATACGAATATTAGACCCAAGAAGATATCCTCTCCTCTCTTTATCTCATGGACAATCAATTTCTAATCTCACTGGTTAACATGAAGACTTAGATTAATGAAAGCATAGATAGAATCTCTAAGTTACTACTTCTAATAGTTTACAAGTGCACAATCTGATAATTTGGATTTTTATTTCCTTTTTTTTTTTTTTAACACTGTTGTCTCTCCTTCTCCCATACTTTTTCAACAACAGGAGAAAAACTTCCTATGATATTAGTGATGCGTTAAATTGTGATCCCTTTGTACATGTTGCATGTTTTATGAATTCTATCACACTCTTCAATTTATTATCAGAGCTAGCTATTGATCCACGGGCATCCAATGCTAAATCTCAAACAAAATATGCCGGCAATTTTACAGAAACAAACTTGAATAAATCATATACATGAACCAATCCTTCCCAAGTAAAGAGAATCTACATTGCCAAGCAAATAACATACATGCTTGTGATTTGATCTGGGGGGCTAAGGTGATGATGATCGCTGTTAGATATATTATGACAACACGTGACTCATGTGAAATATGTGTGATCAATGTAAAAAACTGCTTATGAATCGACTAAATACTAAATCTCTCCATGATTATAGAAACGCATGGAACTCATGATCAGATTCTAAAATTTCTCAATGATTATAGTAACACATAGGACTCATGCATCATGCGTTTCTGATTTTCTTTCTCAGTCAATGTTTCCTATTATTTCTCTTAAATCAGTGTAACATGTGACCAAATGTGTATATATATACACCCAGAATCATAACTAGTGGTATCTTTATTGCACAAATATGTATTCTTCTCTTTCTTTTTTATCTTGAATCAAGAACATAACTAGTGGTGTCGTGTCATTGCACAAACATGGTTCACATGTTTCACATAAGCCACGTTTGTCATTAATATCTCTAACAAATTAAGCACGTGCATCTTCGTGCATGGCCCGGGCCAGCCCTTGAAATGAATTATCTCTTTTTTACTGAACAATGTAGGCCGTAATCTTAATCGTTCATCATTTTATTCACTCTGATGATTCGATCTTGTGAACTTTTTATGTTCATGAGAGGGTCTAAGAAATTGAACGAGTTCAATTTGTATTGATTTTGTGTTGCAAATCAATTTTTTGAAGTATGGGAATTGCAATTTTCTAGCCTCGTTGATATAATATTATAAACCAAGTATTTTAAATGGATTGATACGAAATTGTGTCATGAATTTCCTCAAGGGCGTCATTCTATTCATTGATTTTTAGTCCTTTAGCTTATTTACAACATAAGCTGCAAAAAGAATTAAAAAAAATGTCCGCTGATTAAGAAATCTGGCTTAATGTATTCAGATGGCTGATTATGTGCACCTATGGGTTTATTTATATCGTTAATTTGCAATTAAGAATTAATGAATAACAATAAAGAGCCTATCAGCCAATTAAGAATTTGCAATCTGTGAATTTGTTTCACTCTTGAGGATTTTCCTACTTGAAATTCTGTTTGTACGAATTCTCTTTGCAAAACTAGTATTGTTTGTCCAATGGCTACACAAATCATTTAATCACTTGGTACATGGGAACTTTGAATTTCTAACAAAAAAATCAGCAACTCATACTATGGTTTTTAGATAAAACTCCCAAAAAATCTTTGTTTATTTTATATATTTTTTTCATAAATATTTTGAATTTCGATATTATCGAGGATCTTTTAATTATTCCTATCAATAATGACTGGAATATCCTAAACATGTTTGAACAACTCTAAAGTAGATACAGTAGAGAGTGAGAATTTTCAGATTTTCTAAACTGTATTTGGAATAACTTAACTTAGAGAAATAACATTTTTTTTTGGAGGGCAAATGCTACGATGAAGAATGGCATGCCTCGAAAAAAATGGGAAAAATAATGCCTCAAATAATTGAATCTTCATATTGTTCTTGGACAAAGAAAAAAATATAAATGATTTGTGATATAACTTTATTTATATATAGCCATTCTATGGAGAAAACTAGGCTAAAATCTGAAACCCAATAAGTCTAAATTATTGTTCTTAGTCTAAGAACAATAGTTTTTGTGATCCCAAACTTCAATTACGTGGGTTAGATGAAATGAAAGAGATGTAGGCCATGTTTGAATGCATAAAAACAAACAAGAGAAAAGGATGTGAGCTCTACTTGATCCGTTTTTATTATTTTCTGAATTTTTAGCTTAAAATTTTGACGCAGTCACAGAGCTGTAAAAAATAGAATCGAACGTGTGAAACTTACACACTTTTTTTCCCTTAGTTTTTACAACAAACAGAGATAGCGGAGCACTTAAAAAGCACAGGAGCTCACTATCAAGAAAAAAAAGTGAATTTTCAAGTTTCACTGCAAAACGGTCAACTCCTTAGATAAAATTAATCACAATGGTTAAAAGTAGATGGGACAAGAGATTCCAGGTGAAAAGGAAGAGAGCTATTAATCATTGCTATCTTTATTAATTAATAATCATTTACAGTTTATTGTTTTCTCTAAATAAATTTAGTAGTATTTTAAAGAAAGTACAAAGTTTAAGTTTAAACTAATCAAAATCGATGAGCTAAAGAAGGAGATTTTTTCTTGTGACTCCTTAAGGGACTATTTGTATTCAAGAAAATGGACAGAATAAGGAAGTAGGAAATGTGCTTTTTTGATTATTAAAAAATGAAAATTTGTGTGTATCTTTTCTTATGTTTGATTAGTAGTTGAGAAGTAGAAGTGAAAAAGTATATTGCGTTTTCTAATATTTGATTGGTAATGTGAAAGTAGAGATGAAAAAGTTGACCATAAAGTTGATCGTAAAATAATATTAAATAAAAATTATGAAAAATAGTCTGTAATTAGAATATAAGTGAGATTTACATGACCGTAAAGCTAACTGTTTTGAGCTGCTATTTATTACAAATAAGATTTACATGACCACAACATTAATTGCAGCACCCTGAAAGTGAAGAAACAATTGTGTAAAAAAGAAAAGAGAAAAGGAAAAGAGATCTTCTCATTTTCTTTTTCATGTTTGAATGTATAGCAGAACTCACTTCCGCCCACTTTTTTGAATCCAAATAACCCCTAAGCGAAGTTATCCGTCTTATCTATCTGTTTTCTTATTCTCCTTTTCCCTCCCACAAGAGAAAGAGAGAGCCGGCCTCCCCTCTCTCCTCCTCCCATCCATTAAATTCTTCACCTCTCTCTCGTCACCACCTGCCTCGTCGATTTCTACCACAATCTCAGTGGTATCCTAGTATATAATAATCTCATTTCACGTGAAAAGAAAAACAAGAAAAGGAAAAGGGAAAATAAGAAAGCGAAAGGAAGAAGGAAAGGGCACCAGTTGACTCCCATTCTAACGAACCATCCTCCATTTTGATTTATTAATGAGCGTCATAAAAGAACTAGAACAGGTAAAAAAAAATAAATAAATAAAGCCCCCATTTCCCCCCCAATCGCTAACCCTAGTAGCAGATCGAACCCTCCATCGTTCATTATCTCGATCGATCTCGATCTAAAACCACCGTAATCCTCAGCTCACGCCGGCGGGAGGAGGCGATCGCCTCACCCCTCATCGGCGCCGACGACAACGCGACGCCGCAGCAGGCGGAGGCGTAGGCAGCGATCTATTCTGATCTCGCGCGCTTTGATCTCTCAGACTAGTTTCACCGTGAGACCCTCACAGTTCCCAATTTTATTTATTTATTTATTCTGTGAATACGGTTACATTTCTCAAGTGTATAAATTATTCGAAGAAAATTTTAGCTAGTTCCTAAGTTTTTGTTAGCAAAATGTGAGCCAAAATCCAATCAAAAAATTTGTTTGTTTGCATGTAACGAGCTCTGATCAGGCAAAATATTTTAATTTGTCATATAGTTAATAGAGAAATTGCAACTCTTCTATTTTGTATATGAATTTTTTTTTATTTACTAATAAATGACCACAAATGATACTGGTGTTACTTAACTGCTGTGCTGTATGTTGAGATCAGTTAGCACGAGTGATCTTTTGCATCATCCTGCGTCATGTGTTCTAGATTCTGGCATTCTTCTTTTTTGGACATGATCTAGTTTCAAGAATCACATCCCATTTTTTTTTGATTGCATTTCACTCTGGGTTAAAAGTTCTGTGCTTAAGAAAGCTCTTAGTTCTGTTGGGATGATATATGCACTTTTTTTTCCCCTAGAAATTTATAGCCAAGTGATACTGCTTTTCTTTTTAAGGTTTGATTCCATGGAACCGGAGGCGATCAAGAAGTTTCAAGGACATGGCTCAGCATTTGTGGGTGCAATACTTATGTCGAATCAAGCAACAAAGCAAGAGTGTCTCCAGAGAAAACTTTTTGGACTTCCCTCATCAAAGACTCGGTTTGTGATGGAATTAAAGCTGGGATGTTGTTGTTTCTATTTGAGCATCAGGAAAGGAAACTTTACGGGGTTTTTGAAGCAACTTCTGATGGTGCAATGAATATTGAGCCTAATGCATTTATTTCATCAGGATTCCTTCCCTGCTCAGGTATAGCGTTGCAATTTTTCTGTCATTTGAAGAAGCTGAAATTGTTCTTTTTTTTTCTAAATGGTTTGGATACCAATACGCCTGCTTGTTAATAAGTCACTTTCATCATATTATGTAGTTACTGAATCCTATTATATGAAGTATATACACTGCTATGCATCTTATTATTTTAGCAGACAATCCTTACTTTTATGTTGTCATCACTAAACAATTACTTTTATTTCTTGTACTGTGCTGCTTGCTCACAGGTTCTTTTCAAGAGAATCTGGATGTGCAAACCATTGTGTGAAGATGAGTTTCCGCGATGCTATCAAGAGACTATTTTGCACCAAACAAGTTTAACTTTGGTCTATCACGTGATCAGGTCTATTCTCCCTCTTTTCACCGAAGCCCTGCAACATCATCTGCTATATTTGGTGTAAAATTATATAAAACTGAACATTGCATTGGTCTGGGTTTCTTTTCTGGATATAGGTTTTCAAGCTTGTTGAGTTGTTCTCCTTAATGAGGATAAATGTAAAGCAGTATCAGAGACCAGGGGTACCTATGAAATTATTAAAGAGTTTGAGAGTTGTGTTGGGAATAATGCTAGGGTAACTAGACGAGGTGGTCTATGGAGTTTGGTTCGGATTAATGTAGCAGGGTGATGGTAGAGGTTCTCGATGGTGCCTTGACTCTGGATCAGCACAAATAGCTCATTGTCCTATCAGAAACTTACTAGGAAACCACCTTCTTTTGTTAACAATGGACGTCGATTATATCAATGGCTCCTCGTGCTACTGAACCACTGCCATCCTATTTGTTGCATGGTGAATCAAAGCCGCCCTTTTTGATGGGTTCAACTTCTGCAAATGATCCTTCTATTAGTGCAAACCTTTTAGAGCGTCCGGTGTATGGCCATAATCGTTTTCGAGGCTCTGGGGGCGAAAATTTCTCTTGGACAAGCGGGGACTACTCTCCCTTGCCTCAAGATCCTATTAGTCATGTAGAAACTTTAATGGATGACACGCTACCTAACCACTGCAATAGTCATTGCATACAGCACATATAGGTAACAATCCTGTACAGTTTCATCCCCCTAAATTGATGGGATCATCTTTTCCAATTTGTAATCTGTCCAATGTCGGTTTACCTCCCACACGTTCAGAAGGCCATCCCAAGTTCCATGGCTACAAGCATGTATCACACACTGAATGTTACGACCCTTCCAACTCTAGGAGTTTGTTCTCGCCAGGAATGCCTACCGCGGAGGGAACAGAAACTTTGACGTTGTGCAGCCAAGCATTCGCATGGTTATCCTGAAGCCTCAGACATGAAGTTGAGTCTGGAGGACAACCTTGTGGGGGCTTAGAGCCTTCTTCTGACTTTATTCCTTTGCCAAGCTCCAATGTTTTGATAGGGTATGGGACCTCCTCATTCAAACATTCCTCGGAGGATACATCCTTCAATTATTCTTCAGATGTATGGAAGATTATAACTCACAAGGGATGAGACCTTATCATGCCGAAGAGGAGTATTATCCAGCAGTTCTAAAGTCCAGGTTTTGTTCAGATACTGAGCAAAGGAGAACCAGTGTGTTTTCTCGCTTGGCCAAGGCTTCGTATACCGGTCGCTTGTCCAAGCTCCAGGAGCCCGTCGCTTGTCCAAGATTCAGGAAGCCTTTCATAAGTACGAAGATCAGGAGCCAGTGACAAATCTCTCACTGGCTCAACTTGAAAGGATTTTGTCTCCAAGGAGAGAGCTTGAGACGACAAAAGCACCCAAATGTCAAGCATAGCTGATAATGACGAAAAAATTTGAGAGCATGCTTGTGAGGAACCGAGCAAAATAACTTCTCATGGGGAGTTAGAAGCGAGCAATGATGTTATTGATGAAGATGCAATTGTTGAGGAGAGCAGTGAACATTTTGTTTTTGAATTTTAAGCGAAAGAGTGAAATCCGGAGGTTGTTGGGTGAAAATGGAATGAATGTCTGTGCTGACAGTGTCTGGATGAGGGAATTCCACAGCAGTGCAGAAGAAGGAAACTTCAAAGACCCTCCTTTAATGATGAAGAGCGCCAAGATGTCCAAGCCTCGACTCGAGAAATTGTTTGGCGTCAAGCCCATGGTTCAAAAAGTGAGAACATTGTAAATGGTGAACTATCTTCTCCAACCACTTGGATACGATAACAAAAAGAGTTCAGCTTCTGAAGCTAGTCTCCATTATGTTGCATCAGATCAACAGATGAAAATTCTGAAGCCTCAAAGAATAGCCAGTTAGATGACAAGAACAAGGACAGTTCATCTTCTCACACAGGTCTGGGTGATGACGCTTCATATAAAACAAAAACTAGTTCTGAAAGCTCAAGTACTTGCAGGAAACAGGTCTCTAACAAAAACTTACGATGGTTTTTGCAAAATCTGTTGATAACCATGCCAAGGTATCAAATCTGGATCACGTAAACAGAAAGCAAAAGATGACATTGAGAAAACAAAAGATGACACCCACATGGTTAGTGAAATTTCTCTCTCGGAAGCTAATAGCAAACATGGAGATGAGAAGCTAGTGGCATTAGCGACTAAAATGTAGCGTTCTCTGATGATGAGAAAAATTATCGACTTTGGGGACTTCTTGCCCCTGCCACGGAAACAAGATTAGCCTGGTCAATCAATGATGCTAAACTACATGTTCTGTTCGTTTTATAGTTTCTATGTTTCTGCCATGCTACTTATCTCGCATATGTGTTTCAAAATGGTTTGATCTTTTCACACTATTTCCAGCTATGTACCGGCATGCTTCCGAATGCTTTCCTATCTTGTCTTGTATCCATCTGTTGCTTGTCTCTTGGATTTAGTGAGTGGGTTTCAAACATCGGCTCAGTGGTGTTGGCATCCTCCTCGTGTTGCGACTACTCTCATCTCTACATGGTTTAGAGTTCTTAGCACCCAGTTGAGTGAGGCAAAGGAAACTGAGTTAGAAATTTGCTTTTATGTTTAACCAAGCAAATGAGGAATAGAAAAAGAGGAAGTTATTTATCGCTTCTTCTTACTGTTCACAGAGAAAATTTCTTCACTTTGTACTTGCTAGGCTCTGTAACCATCTATCTATATATATTCTAATGAAGCTGTACATTTTGAAAGATCGCGGTATTGTTTCCTGAATGTGCTAAGATATTGATACAACTTCATATGTGTTATGCTTCAACTGCAGGGTCTTGAGATTTGATCAATTTTGCAGTCTGAGGTATTTTATCCACTGAATAGTTATGGCAAAATATTGCTGACTGGTTGAAATCCTACATGTTAAGATTCAATGCGTTTGGAAACATGCATTGTTTTGTTACTCGAATGCTTGCTAGCCAAATTATGACTCTATGCTTGCTAGCCAAATTATGACTATTAAAGGAAAACCAGGCTATTTGCCAGCCGTTTAGAGCCCCATTTCATCAGTTTTTGTGAAGCTAATCGAATGCTTGCTGCATATAGGGCATGCTCTGGGTTGTTTCAGCTCAAGGCCAAGTGTATCAATTCGCATGACTTCTCAATTTCATGTTATAAATGTCATCATTATGCTAAAGAAGCCAGACTCATGTTTTCTGTTGGCCATGTTTCAAGTTACGTGCTTCGTTATTCTTGAATAAACGATTCATGTAGCAATTTGTTTTTTGAGGCAACTTTTGTTTGGTTGTTATTGCAAATTTTATACAAATTGAAAGAAATGCATTTCTTCAGGGTGGTGACTTTCTATGTTCACACTCTCTTTTTCTTGGATTTGGATTCTCTACAATTGCTAATCTGACAATGCGAATTGCGGTGACTGCTACTAAAATCAAAATAGTGGGAGTTATCTTAAAAAGGAAACTATCACGTATTTTCATAAATTACGATGGCTCTTATTTTTCAATCAAAAGAAATCATAATTATCTAAATAAAAAATTCTTATCTATCAAGAAGTAGCTTACTAGCTTATTTGTTTATTGACATTAGAGAAGATCTGAAATTTCTTTTGCATTTAGAAACTTTGCCCTGGACATAAATCTATTTATTTATTATCATTAACAATGATGTTGATGATGATATATTATAATATAACATAGTAATTATTATTGTGCTGGTGGGAGATCATAATAAATAGGATGATTGATGATCTAATATACAGCCCAAAGGCTATCACAGTGGGGCCCCAGCTTACCAA
The DNA here is from genome assembly GCA_038442645.1 of Agave tequilana. Taxonomy (NCBI): domain Eukaryota; kingdom Viridiplantae; phylum Streptophyta; class Magnoliopsida; order Asparagales; family Asparagaceae; genus Agave; species Agave tequilana. The sequence goes on along the minus strand of JAVJIF010020787.1, from coordinate 88,772 downwards.
ATCTACACTGAATTCCAACTTCATAAGTCCAAAAAACCTCCTCACTTTTTCTCAAATTAAAAAAAAAAAAGAATAAGAAAGAAAATCAAACAAAAATGTTGCGGGCCCACCAGCCCTCCTCCTCTTCCTCCGGCGGCGGGCGGCGGCGCTCCCCGAATGCCCCCCAGATCTGCGCCGTCCTCACCGCCCTCCTCCTCCTCCTCTCCCTCACCGTCCTCCACTCCCGCCTCTCCTCCTCCCCCTTCCCCCTCTCCCTTCCCTTCCACAAACCCCCATCCAAATTACAGATTACTCCTTCCCCTTCTTCGACGACGCCGACAACGACGCCTTCGACGGCCACCCCGACGACGACCGCATCGACGTCCTCGACCTCGACGACTTCAACCCCAAACACCCGGCCGACAACGACGACGAGCCCGAGTCCGACGAGGACCCCCAGCTGAATTCCAAGCCCGAGCCCTCCGCCCTCTTCTGGGACCACGCCCTTGCTGTCCACACGCCGCTCCTTCGGCAAGCCCGACCCCGACACCGACCCCGATCCCGACTCCGATCCAGCCCAGACGACGACGAACAAGCTCGCCTTCTCCTCCGACGACCAGCCCCTTGATGAAAAGATCCGATCCAAGCTCCACTCCATCAAGCGCATTGAGAAACGCTCATGATCAAACTGCTGGATCCGATAACCCGCTGAGGGATGGATGGTCGGGTGGCTTGAAGGGAAAGGTGACTTCTTGCGGCGAGACAAGATGTTAAAGTCCAATCTTGAGCTTTTAACCCGAAAATCATCCCTTGCTCAAGATCCCGATGTTGTTGGGCTGAGCAGCTACACTAAAGGCGATAAAGTGGTCCAAAATCGATCTTGAAGGAGATGGAGAAGGTCCCCTTCCCGTTCCCGAGTAGAGATGTTAGGATTAGGAGGAGCTTGCAATTGGAGAAGAAGATGATGATGGGAGGAGATGGGGGTATTTTCCGGGGATTGACGGGAGGGGGCACTTGTCATTTTCAGAGTTTGTGGAGAGGTTTTTTCGAGGTGGGAGGTGCGGCATTAGGGTTTTCATGGTCTGGAACAGCCCGTCGTGGATGTTCGGGTTGCGGCATCAAAGGGGGCTGGAGAGTGTGTTGAAGGTGCACAGGGATGCTTGTGTCATCGTGTTGTCGGAGATGATGGAGATGGACTTCTTTGAAAGCTTTGTCAAGATGGGTATGAGATTATTATTCACTGTTTGCTGTTCTTGTTGAGTTTTGATGTTAGTTGTTTGTTTTGATTGGTGTTATAAGTCAATTTGGTAGTTGAAAAAGCGAAAACTGAACCTAATACCACACTTAAATTGAGTAGACATACAATGTAGCTCAAATTTTATTCCTTTTCATCCTTTGAGTTTAGGATTATACTAGTAGAAGGTTTAAATCGGCACTAAATTCTTTTTTTTTTCTTTTTCCAATTCACAATATATTCCTCCACCTATTTGTTTGGTTTTCATCTATTATAAGATCATCGTGACTACTGATCTTTATATATTATATATATATATATATATATATATATATATATATATATATATTATATATAGAGAGAGAGAGAGAGAGAGAGAGAGACTTGTGTCCTTCCAAAAGGATTTGAGCCCGAATCCTTCCAAGTCAAATACAACCCTCCGACATTCGAATACAAGATCCACTCCGTTGAAGTTGATCTATATTATTTCAAGATTTATAAACCAAAAATCAGTATTTTGAATACTTTTTTTGCCCATCCATCAAGCGACGCAAAATGGACGTCCGAATTAGTGAGTTGGTTAGATCTATGTCTTTAGATAAACAAATTCTCGATCCGGCCATTTGATTAGATCTAAACATTTAAAACCCCTACAAACCAATTTTTGTTAGGTTTCAAATGTTCTAACACCGTTAAACTAATCAACTCACTATTTAGGCCGTCCGTTTTTCCCCTACTTGATACATGGGCAAAAAATATTCAAAACACTTGATTTTTAGTTTATAGATACTTGAAATAATATAGATCAACGTCACGAGTGGATCTTGTATTCGATGTCGGATGTTGGTATTTGAGTGGGAAAGATTTGACTTCAAATCCTTTTGAAAGGACACAAGTCTATCTCTCTCTTTCTCTCTCTCTATATATATATGTATGTCCCCAAGGTGGCCTAGTGGCAAGTCATTGGGTTTGCTCTCCAAGTGGCTTGGGTTCAAGGCCCTTGGTGGACATATTTCGTCCCTTAGACTTCGGTTTGCGAATTACCTTGTTCCGTGGTGGGAAACTCCCAGAGCGGGGCTACGAGACCTGTGGGATTAGTTGGGGTCACACTCGTTGTCCACGTTATGGTCCCAGATACCCTGATGGACTTCAATACACACACATGCTTGTGTCATTCCGGAAGGATTCGAAGCCAAATCCCTCCCACTCAAATACAACCTTACGATATCCGAGTGCAAGATCCACTCCGTTGAAGTTGATTTACATTATTTCAAGTAATTAAAAATAAAAAATCATGTATTTTGAATTCGTTTTTGCCCATCCATCAAGTAGGCGCAATATAGACGGCCGAAATAGTATATTTACTACGTCTTTAGACATACAAATTCTTGATCTGACCATTTCATCATGATCTAAACACTAAAAATCGTCACACACTAATGTTTGTTAGATTCAAATATTCTACACCGTTAAGCTAACTAACTCATTATTTCGGCCGTTCATTTTGCTACTTGATGGATGGGCAAAAGTATTCAAAATACAATGATTTTTTATTTTTAGTTACTTGAAATAATGTAGATAAACTTTAACGGAGTGGATCTGCATTCACATGTCGTAAAGTTGTATTTGAGTGTGAAGGATTCAGCCTTGAATCCTTCCGGAATGACACAAGTCTCTCTCTCTCTCTCTATGTGTGTGTATGTGTGCGTGTGGATTTTGAAAGTTTGGGACCCAAGAGCCACAAAATTATTGCTTGCTTCATAACTTTTCTGTTAATAGTTGCTGATTTTCCCACAATCGCTGCTCGAATTGTTGATGGTTTCCATTGAATAGTTGGCTAGTCTTTTGTAGCTTAGAGATCTTAACCAAATTATTGAAATGCATGATTATGCTTTCCTTATGTTACTGTATGTATTTTGTTGTAATGTCTGAAGAAATTCACTGATATGCACTGAAAATATTTGCTTTCTAATTCTGGATTTAAGTCAAGGTGGTTATTTGTGTTTGCAGATTTAGGTTGCAGTTTGCCATGCCCGATTTGGATGAACTTTTGAAAGACACTCCAACCCATGAATTTTCATCGCTATGGTACGAATGGAGGCAGACCAAGCATTATCCTGTTCACTATAGTGAGCTTGTACGTCTTGCTGCCCTCTACAAGTAAGCTTTTATTCATTTTTTTCTCATTCTGTAAATGAAAATTCTTGTAGTTGGTATTTGTTTTAAGGGTTTGTCTATTTTCTAATTTTGTTTTCATGGAATTTGAGATCTATTTTTTGATGTGAATGGGAGCCCCCCTGTCGAGTTCAAGCTTCACTAACATATTTTTGGATCTTGCTCTGCATTTGAACTTGATCTTGCATATGAATTTGAACTGAGCTTGAATCTGAACTGATTGGAGAGGCGACAGCTGATGCTTGAAAAAGAGAGGGGTTGGAACATTGCTAGCGGTTGCAAAACAGAGAAAAGGAGGGCGGCGACTCTGTTTTGATGAGAAAATTTTAGAAACTAGAGTTAAAGAGAAGATAGGATAAATAATTAGGGTTTCACACTCTTAATTATGACCCTTAGAGTTTTACACACTTACGAGGATTTCTTTTAGGATTTCACACACCTAAAGATAATTTTTTGCTTTAGAGATTCACACCTCTAAATGCAGAGAAAATCATCTTTGAGGAAACTCATTTTTGTTTTAAAATCATCTTCATTACCTCATTTCTCAAGACTCATTGATGAGGACATCACGCCAATTACCACTTGCTTTATGCCTTAGTCTATTTTGAGTGTAGTTGTTTTCTTTATTTTGTTTTTTTGTATCACATCGGTTATATCTGAGAACCGAACTTTTGTAAGGCCTATAAAATGGGCCCCAGACTTCTTTAATGGGTGGACAATAAATAATTAAACTTTTTCCAGTTAAATTCTTTTAAGAGTTTTCTTGAGTTTTTGGTGCGAAGCCCGTGTGCAAGGGGTGTGAAGCTCAAAAATATCTGGTTCTTTCTCCCCCTAATCTCTCTTTTCATTTTATTTCTTGTAAATCCTAATTTTTCCTTTTTATTTGTATTCGAAGGTGATTACGATCCTATATTACATCAATTTGGTATCAGAGCTTTGGTCCCAATCCTTCGAATTTCTTCTCTTCCCCAAATCCTAGATCTAGATCTATTTTGCAAAAAAAATCGATTACTGCTAGATCTAGATCTAAATCTACTTTGAAAAAGAAAAAAGAAAAAAGAAATACAGAAATACAGAAAAAACAGAAAAAAGAAAAACAGATACTGATCACTGTTCACAGTGAACAATAACCTCCAAGTTACTGTTCACGTCCCCCAAGGCCCTAACACTCGTACGTTCCGGAGCCCGTTTCAGGCCCGTTCAGAATCTGATTCAAGTTCCGTCTGAATCACATCATTTGGTATCAGAGCTTTGGTTCCAATCCCTTCGAATTTTTTCTCTTCCCCAAATCCTAGATCTAGATCTATTTTGCAAAAAAAAAAATCGATTACTGCTAGATCTAGATCTAAATCTACTTTGAAAAAGAAAAAAGGAAAAAAAGGAATACAGAAATACAGAAAAAACAGAAAAAAAGAAAAAACAGATACTGATCATTGTTCACAGTGAACAGTAACCTCCAAGTTACTGTTCACGTCCCCCCAAAGCCCTAACACTCGTCCGTTCCGGAGCCCGTTTCAGGCCCGTTCAGAATCCGATTCAAGTTCCGTCTGAAGCAGTGGTTGGCAGCTGAGTCCCAGAGTTACTGGTAAAACTTTTGCAGCTTATTTTGAGCAAATCTGTTCTTTATAAGCCTCTGTTTGGAGCCGGTACTGTTCGTGCAACAGGTGCAGTGTTTCGGGCCCTCTTTTTCATTCCGATTTGAGCCCAGTTGAGGCATCTTTCTTCCATTTCATACTACTGCTATTACAGGACGTTGTGGGTGATTTATTCTCTACGAGGTGGGTATTTTCCCAAAAGTTTTAGAGAAATTTTGCATCTGGGCGTGAACGACTCACCCCTCAGGTGATAACCTAATTTGAGTTGAATTATTAACTGTTAAATTACTGCAACTGCTATTTGGATTGTTATAATTTGTTGTTGAATGCTATTTGTTTCTATTTAGTGATTACATCAGTATTTATCGCTTTTCATCATTTTTGGAGTGCATTTTCTTTGCATTTAGAACTTAAACTTTGAGATCTTTTTTGTTCACTTAGTGCATACATTTAGTTTACTTGACTTAGGGTTCTCCACTGCATCTGCCTGTTTGCTTGAGCCATCATGACTAGTCAAATTATAGGGACCCCCACTTAGACCAGCTACACAATCTCCGTCAGGGTCATTTGTCTGTTCAGGATTACATTGCCATATTCAAGGACTTAATCCATTGTAGTGACGTGAGAGAACCCATTCTGAGACCATAACTACATTTGTTTGGGGTTTACGGCCTAAAATAAAACGTGCTATGATTACATGCCCCCTATGACTTAGACACGGTTGAAGAGACCTTTGATGTTGCATTAAGGTTGGACTTGCCTTTCGAAATGTTAGTCATGCTAAGGCCAAGTGTTCTAATATGAGGGATATAGACATTATGATTATCAGTGCCCCTCGGAGAGTAACATATTAAAACTGTACCCACTAATGATGTTGACGACTCAAAGGTAATTGAGAATTTCACGTTTCTTCCAAGATTCTTAGTATAATTGAAGACACATATGTGCCGACACACTGGTTAACGATGAAATCCACATATCTTTTGATGGTGCCAGTGATGACGTGGATGAAATAGTTGAGTCTAACACTACACCCATTGTGCCTAGTCAGTCATTTAAGTCTCCTTGTGCTGAATATAATTTTATGATTGTTTTTATTGATTCATCTTTTAGGGAGTCATCTGAATTTCTTATCAAGATCCAACAGATGTTTCTAGTGTTTCATCTTTTTTCGTTGTTTAGAGTTTGTGTCTGATTCAATGTGCCTCCATCTGCGGGGATAGATGCGTGTCCTAGGCATGTCATATCTATCATCATTCTTTCATCAGGAGTTATGCTTAAAATACTTACTGTCTTGCATTTGCCTGTTGTACATATTGATGATATCACTAGGCCAATAATAATTTGCAATGACACCTACAAGTTTGCTGCAAATCCATATAGTATTTGGCAGGAATTTATAGTTGATAATAAGAAGATGGTTACGAGTCACCTTGAGGCTGTAAGAAAGTTGCACGCTTGGCGTACAGATTTTAATAAGGCTCTGAAAAGGGTTGCTTCTATTATTTACGAGTCGTATAGCCTATGAGATCCTGGTATCAGCTCCGTCTTCGTGAGGATGATGCGCTTCACTCTACTCTCTGTGCCTTGATCGAGCTGCCAGCTTCCACAGTTGACCCGTCATGGAGACCACCTCTACCTCCACCACCATGGTCTCGACGCGATGTATCAGTGTTGCTGTCACGACCACCACCTTGGCCCGACTGAGATACTTCATGAGGGAGTCTTCACTCTACAGGGTCGAGTTTCTCCCATCCGGGAGAAATGATGAGGACATCACGCCAGTTACCACTTGCTTTTATGCCTTAGTCTATTTTGAGTGTATTGTTTTTTATTGTGTGTTTTTTAGTACTACATCAATTATATCTGAGAACTGAACTTTTGTAAGGCCTATAAAATGGGCCCCAGACTTCTTTATTGGGTAGACAATGAATAATTAAAAAAAAATTTCAATTAAATTCTCTTGAGAATGTTTTTGAGTTTTGGGTGCGAAACCCGCGTAAGGGGTGCGAAGCCCAAAGTTATCTGGTTCTTTCTCCAACTCTAATCTATTTTTTCATTTTATTTCTTGTAAATCTTAGTTTTTTTTTCTTTTTATTTGTATTCGAAGGTGATTGCAATCCTATATTACATCACTCGTGCCTATTTATAGGCTTACAAAAATTAAAGACTTGTCTTCACATTCGATGTGGGACTAAAAACAAGACTAAAGCATAAAAGGATAAAATACTAAATGAGAGTAAACAAGAGTAGACTCAATAAAAACCTACTAGACTGAAAAAGAAAAATACAGACTCGATTCAAACTCTCGCATGGCCTTGATGTCCCATTAATTTCACTTGTTAATTGTGGAAAGTTATTATAGCAACCTTATTACACCTACCTACAATGCTTCTACCACCCCTAGATTTTTTTTGAATTATTGGGTTGTAACAACTAATCGATTCAAACACTCGCAATGCCTTGATGGCCCCATCACTTCACTTGTTAATTGTGGAAAGAGTTATTATAGCAACTTTATTAGCACCTATAAATGCTTCTACCACCCCTCGATTTTTCTTCAATAATTGGGTTGTAACCAACTACCTTATTTAAGCCATGTGCAAAGCATCTGTAAAAACCCCTCGATCGTAATCTTATAATATTTTATTGTAAATTGGTGGTTCTCAAGGTGAGATGAGTATTCAAACAATATGGGTGATGTGTTTACTAGAATAGGCTTTATTGAATTCTGGAATATTAGATGAATTATCAACAAATTTCTTCATAGTTTGCTGACATGGTTCTGGGTTTTTTTCACCCGCTTTAACTTCATCACTCATGTTCATTTCTTTTAACTACTCATGTTCACTTCATATACATATATATATATTAATATGTATGTGTGTGTATATATGTATATATATGTATGTATATATATAGAGAGAGACTTGTGTCATTCTGGAAGGATTCGAGGCCGAATCCTTCTCACTCAAATACAATCCTACGACATCCGAATACAAGATCCACTTCGTTAAAGTTGATCTACATTATTTCAAGTAACTAAAATAAAAATCATATATTTTGAATACTTTTTACCCAGCCATCAAGTAGGCGCAATATGAACGGCCGAAAATAGTATATTGCTTAGATCTACATCTTTAGACATACAAATTCTCGATCTGACCATTTCATCATGCTCTAAACACTTAAAAACCCTCACACACCAATTTTTATTAGATTTCAAATATTCTATAGCGTTTAACTAACCAACTCACTGTTTCGGACGTCTGTTTTGCGCCTACTTGATGCATGGGCAAAAGTATTTAAACACTTGATTTTTGGTTTATAGCTACTTAAATAATGTAAATCAACTTCAACGGAGTGGAACTTATATTTGGATGTCATGGGTTTGTATTTGAGTGGGAAGGATTCGGGTCCGAATCCTCCCGAAAGATCCTAGTTTGACTAGGATCCTTCGGAAAGGATTTAGACCCGAATACAAACGAGGATCCTTCGAGAAGGATTTAGACCCGAATCCTTCCCACTCAAATACAAACCATGACATCTAAATATAAGTTTCACTCCATTGAAGTTGATCTACATTATTTAAAGTAACTATAACCAAAAATCAAGTGTTTTTAATACTTTTTGTCCATGCATCAAGTAGGGGCAAAAAGAACGGCCGAAATAGTGAGTTGGTTATTTTAATGGTGTAGAATATTTGAATCTAACAAAAAATGGTGTGTGAGGGTTTTTTATTTTTAAGTGTTTAGATCATGATGAAATGGTCGGATCGAGAATTTGTATGTCTAAAGACTTGGGTCTAAGCAATATGCAATTTCAATTTTCAGCCATCCATTTTGTGCCTACTTGATGGCTAGGTAAAAACATTCAAAATACATATTTTTGATTTTTAGTTATTTGAAATAATATATATCAACTTTAACGGAGTGGATCTTTTATTCGGATGTCGTAGGGTTGATTTGAGTGAGAAGGATTCAGCCTTGAATCCTTCCGGAATGACACGAGTCTCTCTCTCTATATATATATATAGATAGACTTTGTGTCCATCCAAAAGGATTCGAGCCCGGATCCTTCCTACTCAAATTCAACCCTCCGACATTCGAATACAAGATCCACTCCGTTGAAGTTGATCTATATTATTTCAAGTATCTATAAACCAAAAATCAAGTGTTTTGAATACTTTTTGCCCATCCATCAAGTAGGGAAAAATGGACGGCCTAAATAGTGAGTTGGTTAGTTTAACGGTGTAGATCATTTGAAACCTAACAAAAATTAGTTTGTAGGGGTTTTTAAATGTTTAGATCATAATGAAATGGCCGGATTAAGAATTTGTGTGTCTAAAGCATAGATCTAACCAACTCACTACTTTCGCCCGTCCATTTTGCGTTGCTTGATGGATGGGCAAAAAGTATTATAACACTTGATTTTTGGTTTATAGATACTTGAAATAATATAGATCAACTTCAACGGAGTTGATCATGTATTCGAATGTCGGAGGGTTAAATTTGAGTGGGAAGGATCTAGGCTCGAATCCTTTTGGAAGGATACAAGTCTATATATATATATATATCTCTCTCTCTATATATATATATATAATATATATAACGTTCAGATTTAGATTATATATATGGGAAGAGTTTGCATGAAGTGCTCGGTGAGAACGATTTTGGATCTAAATCTGAACGGTGTATATATATATATATATATATATATATATATATATATATATATATATATATATTATATATATATAGTTGAGCTGGGCTACTTTCGGAAGTATCAAGAATGTCGATACTCCCACTTTGATTTGGTTGATACACCACTCATATACAAGATCCAAACTGTAAGAGATGATCTACTAACTATGTACTAGTTAGGAGTAAAATTTCACAGATTTTTGTTATCATTTACCCGTTCATCAAAGTGACTAAAAAATCGACATTTTTGAGAGACCTAAAACTGCTTAACTTTGAGACCACTTTGATGAACAGTTAATGATAATGAAAATTTTTGAAATTTTACTCCTAACTAGTTTATAGTTAGTAGATCACATCCAACGGTTTGGATTTTGCATATGGGTGATGTATCAACCAAATCAAAGTGGGAGTATCAATATTCTTGATACTTCTGAAAGTAGCCCAACTCAACTCTCTCTCTCTCTCCTCTCTCTATATATATATATATATATATATATATATATATATATATATATATAGCCCATGTAAGAGATTGCTTATCTTGTTGACAATGCACTGCATAATGGCAGTCATGTCTAGGTTTGGTGCTAACCGAGGCCTTTAGATGATTGAGGGGCTGTTTGTTGCAAGGAAGTGGGCGGAAGTAGGAAATAGGGAAGTATAATTGCTCACTTCCCTATCTATCCAAACACCGAAAGGAAAATAAGAAACTCTTTTTCCTTTTCTCTTCTCTCTTTTACACAATCATTCCTCCTCACTTCCAGAGTGTTACAGTTAATTTTGTGGTCATGTAAATCTCATTTGTAATAAGTTGTAGCACAAAACAGTTAATTTTTTGATCATGTAAATCTCACTTGCATTCTAATTACAGTCTATTTTTTATTTTTCATAATTAATTTTTATTTAATATTATTTTACGGTCAACTTTGTGGTCAACTTTTCCAATTTCACTTTCACATTACCATCCAACACCGGAAAGGACAAAATATTTTCCAAACCACACTTCCCAACAATATCCAAACACCGAAAAACTTACTAACCAATTCCCAAGTTCCAAAGGGAATTATTACCACTTCCTCAATTCCTCACTTCCTCACTTCCACCCTTAACCAAACAGGCCCTGAAATGAAAACATTTGTTATAAATTGGAAAAGTTGAAAAAGTGTTCAGAACCGTTGTCTAGGCCTCTTCTCATATAACTGGGGCCAGCTATGGAAAACAAATCAAAGTTGAGAGAGCTCCGTAAAAGGATTGACCAAGTTTATGCTTGGCTGTTATTAATCTTATGCAAACCTTCTCTCAGTTGGTACCAATTTGTGGTTAAGGTGACCATTAGCGAGGGACTTATAGGTTATATGTAACCCTTCAGGTCTTAGGTTCTGCTTTTTTTGGTCATTGATCATTAGAACTATGCAAAGAACATCTCTTTCCCTATGGCACAACACTGTTATTCTTAATAATTTCCTATGTACTGGCTGAATACTCGAATATCCACCATTATGAGAGAAGGATGTCTCATAAAAACCTACGATCAACTCTTTCTACACTAATGGCTACTTTGGGCATGAGGTGAGCAGGTGTGTTGTTTCTTTTCGAATTCCTGGAAATTCAGAGCCCTATTGTTAGAGCATAAAGGATCTTTATTCATAAGATTATGGACAATTTTTTGGCATTATACTCATTTGTTACTTTGCAATCCGTTTTGGCAACGCTTTCATCTGGATGATGGTGTAAAGGTTGTCTCACAATCAACGCCTTTGACTCATCTGGTGCCATTATTTTTATTTTTATTTTATAACATTCACGTTGCGGCCTAACTTTCATAGTCGACTTGTCTTGATGTTGTTTTAAGATAGATTTTGTCTAGATCCATCTATGACAGAAACTGTAATAATAGAGTAAAATAATGGGTTTTGGGTAGAGAGGAGGAGAGGAGTTGGGTTGAGGGTGGGCGGGAAGGTAGGTGGGGGTGCAAGACCTCAAGTGTTGCAAAATTTTACTTTCATATCAAGCAAGTTTGATTTGCTGATATTCTTTTAAATGTGAATTCAGGTATACCTGATTGATTGTTTACTTAAGCTTATTCAATCTGTATTCTTTTACCTCTAATTTAGATCTATTGGATTTTTTGGAAGCTTATTCCTTGCAGTAACATTGTCCTTAATAATGTATTTCTACTCATGTTCTCATATTTGGGGATAGGGTAGTAACGTGATCATAATTATCTCCCCCCCCCCCCCCCCCCCCCAAACAAAAAAAAAAAATAAATAAAAAAAAAATAATAAATAAATAATAATAATTTCTACTGCTGTGGTGTTGACAAGGAGTTTCCTTTTATTCTTATAAATTCCAGATTTGGTGGAGTCTATCTTGATTCTGATATTATAGTTTTGAAACCATTATATGCACTCAAGAACTCTGTTGGCATTGAGAATCAAATGGGTGCGAGTACCATTTTCAACGGTGCAGTTATGGCATTCGACAAAGACAGGTGATGTAAAATTTTGTTTATGTTGTCTCAACTACAGTTTATATTCTGTTATGTATGGAGTTGACAAGAGCGTGTTTGCTTGGTTTCAGTGAGCCCAGTGCATTAGAAGCTCAATTCAGCATCAACAGCATTTAATTCATGTTTGATAATTCAGTTGCCTGCAATCAATTTGCTTGAAGACTGTTCGTTTACTTCACAAGATGCAATTTGAAGTTGCTACTGTAGCTGTATATGCATATAGAGAATGCCTAGTTGCGGCGTGCCTTCCCTCATTCATATAGGGTGAATCTATTAAGAAGCCCTTGATTTTTGCAGATGTGACTTTCTAGAGCAATTCCAAATGTTTCTTAAACCATACTTGATACTTGCAAATGTTGCATAAGGTCACATACTATGTTACACCCACCCAATGCAAATACATGTGTGGATCCACGTGTGTGCACACAAACACAGACCCCCCCCCCCCCACCCCCCCACCCCCCCCCCCCCCCCACCACAAAAAAAAAAAAAAAAACACACACACACACACTCTCTCTCTCTCTCTCTCTCTCTCTCTCTCTCTCTCTCTCTCACACACACACACTCTCACACACACATCTAGGGTTTCACCATGTTATTTGCAAAGCAAAATCAAATACTTGGTGTTTGGTTTTGATGCAACTGCTAACAAAATCAAGTAGTCAGTATTTTCAATGCACTCCAAGGCACTTGTATGATTTCATCTCGCCGACATGATGCTGGTGCAACTATCTAGTCCTAGGTTTGCCAGGCAAGCTCTTTGGAGCCTAAAGCGAGCCAGTAAATTATCTTTGTTTAATCCTTTTTAACCCAGTGTAATTATCTTGCTTGTTTTGACCTGTGATAAAGATTCTGATATAATCTTACTGAATGCATTTCAGCCCTTTCTTGATGAAGTGTCTGGAGGAATTTTATTCCACATACGATGATGATCGTTTACGGTGGAATGGAGCTGATCTGTTGACAAGAGTGATTAACGGGCTTAAAGACAAAGGGGATAAATCACTTGGGCATATCGGCGTGAAGACAGAATCTCCATTCTCTTTCTTCCCAATCAGTTCATCAAACATTACAAGGTAAAATCCTTCATTCTGCACTTAAATATGGTATCCAGCTTCAATAAATTTAGTTAGAAACAAAGAAATCAGGATTTTTATCCTCTTCTATTTTCATTTTTTGGGGGTTTTTTTTTTTGGGTGGTTTATTGTTGTTTTAGATTTTATTTTTTAGTTTTGATGGTTCTGTTGTTAAATATCAATTTATCGAAACAATGTGCAGTGTATGTTAGTACGCTTTATTCTGACTCGTTTCTGATTTCATGTCCTGAATCATATTGGGTTTTGGCCATTTCAGGTACTTTGCTGCGGCAGCAGATGAAACTGAACGATCAGAGGAAGAAACTCTGTTTGTAAAGATTCTGAACGAGTCAACTGCATTTCATTTCTGGAATAGCTTGACCTCGGCACTAATTCCTGAACCCAGAAGCCTTGTGGAGAAGCTTTTGAACCTCAATTGTCTTCGCTGCCATGATGTATTCTGACTTGTTAACTCCAATTCAGTACCTTTTCCTTTCGAAGGCATATTTCATTAGGTTGGAAGAGGCTTTTGTTTCTCACTGTTGAGGACTCTCAGAGCAATGACGTTTGGCATTTCAATGAGAGGAGCCTGCATCATGCTCTCACAAGCATAAGTGCCCTAGAATGTTACCCTTTGACGGGGGTTGGAGTCACGGGCAATAAACTATAAAAATACAGAGACATTGCTAGATCAGTCGAAGCTGTGGCTTGTTTCAGATACTCGTGCAGTCAAATGTTAATTTAGTGAGATTTTTGATTTGGGTTGAAGATCAATTATATTGTACAATAAGTAGGCTCGTTGCTTCTTGTGTAGCCAGTGCCTTCATCACAAACATTTTTATTTGTTGTTTTCTTGGTTTGCAAGTCCATGCTTCTCAGGTTTAGAGAATACTTTGTAATTCTGAGCTCCAAAGAGTTACTGGTAGTATCTGTTGTAAATTTATGTGGCATATCAAAAGTGTGTACTGATGTCATTTCTCTCTGCCGTAGTGTGTGACTTTTGATAGCTCTCGGTGTATAGAGGATCTCAACCAACACTAATTTGCAATGACAATATATTGTTGGAGATAACACAACTATAATGCGGATTAAATTAAACCATGGATCAAAGAATCATATACATCTCAAGCAATTGAATGCATAATAATAAACATTAATATATGCACTATACCTGAAGCCATTGAAGGTTGAATGGAAGATGAGAATCCTTGTGATTAATGGAAGAAGAAAACATTGATCTTTCCTCTTGCTTTGAACCTGCAAACCCTAGTGCAATTGATCCTCCTCTCTCTATCTCCCTCTTTCACACAAAACCCCCATTTTTCTGTTAGTGATGGATATTCCTCAGAATAAGGAAACAGTCTGTGTCATTTACGGGAGGAGAGAAGTGGGTCTCTTAATTGCAAATAATCACCAACGATAAAACCACCCATCATGGTTCTTTCATACCCCAGGTGACTATTAAAAACTATACACAATTGTCACTTTAATATGGGCATAACATCATATCAGTTAATCTTTTATTAGGAATCCAATATTAATCAAGGTTGAGTGGGTCACCATGATGTGAGATTAACATTCTCCCACTTGGACCACTAACCGATTAGGATAAAACTTTAGAAGACAAATAAAAGAAAAGACTCATTTTCAAAACATTTTGACTCCATTGGATTCCATACTGAAAAACTTGACACGTGATCACGAATTTAAAACAAACAATAACTGATAAGCCCAAATATGAAATACTATAATACCGCAATTAGCTTAGACCACCAATGCGAGTCATAGCGGTTATACAACATCCACGTCATACTCCCTTCTATGCACCACAACATTGATAACCCTTACTAATTGAGTCCATAACCATAATGACCCCTGTAATTGTCTTGTAAAGACATTTCCTGTTTAACAACATCCATACATAATATGTGCACACATAATTGGATAACAGGAAACACAGAAACAGAACTTTTATTTGTACAATAATGTCAATTACATAAGTACCAAAATACACATTTACAGATTGCCCAAAAGACCCATTCTTACAACATGTTCCTTGAATGTCTTTGGAGGCAATCCCTTTGTCATTGGATCAGCAACCATTAAAGTGGTACTTAAACTTACAATTGACACTTTCTGTTTCTCAACTCTTTCTCTAACCACCAAGTACTTAAGTTCTATATGTCTAGAACCATTAGAGTACTTACCATTCTTAGAGAAGAATACGGCTGCTGTATTGTCACAATATATCGTCAGCGGCTTGACAATAGAGTCAACTACACCAAGTGCTGAAATGAAATTCCTTAGCCATAATGCATGATTTGTGGCCTCAAAACAAGCTATGAACTCAGCCTCCATCGTGGATGAAGCAATAATGGACTGCTTCACACTCTTCCACGAGATTGCCCCACCTGCTAGCAAGAAAACAAATCCTGAGGTAGACTTCCTGCTATCTGGGCAAGCACCAAAATCTGAGTCTGAATAGCCGATCACCTCCAACTGATCTGATCTCCTGTATGTGAGCATATAGTCCTTTGTCCTTGAAGATACCGCATAACCTTCTTAGCCAACTTCCAGTGCTCCATTCCTGGATTGCTTTGGTATCTTCCCAACATCCCAACAGCAAAGCTGATATCTGGCCTGGTACAAGTGCTTGCATACATCAAGCTCCCAACAGCTGATGCATACGGAACTTTCTGCATTTGACCCTTTTCTAAGTCATTTCTGGGACACTGGCTACTACTTAATCTGTCACCCTTCTGAATGGGTGCAGGACTGACTGAACACATTTTCATATGAAATCTTTCCAAGACTCGATTGATATACCCTTTCTGAGACAATCCTAGCAATCCTTGAGATCTATCCCTGAAGATCTCTATGCCAATAACATAATTTGCCTCACCCATATCAACCATCTGAAAATTCTTGGTAAGATAGCTTTTAGTTTCATACAGCAAACCAAGATCACTACTGGCTAACAAGATGTCATCTACATACAGAATCAGAAAAATAAACTTGCTCCCACTGATCTTTAGATATATACACTGATCAACAGTGTTTTCTGTAAATCCAAAAGAGGTAATGGTATCGTTAAACTTTATATACCATTGCCTGGAAGCTTATTTAAGTCCATATATAGATTTCTTTAATTTGCAAGCCAAGTGTTCTTGTTCTTTAATTGCGAACCCTTCAGGTTGCTCCATGTAGATATCCTCATCCAAATTTCCATTTAGAAAAGCAGTTTTCACATCCATTTGATGTAACTCCAAATCATAATGAGCTACAAGTGCCATAATGATTCTAAGAGAATCCTTCTTTGATACTGGAGAGAAGGTCTCTGTATAGTCAATGCCTTCTTTCTGAGTGAAACCTTTGGCCACAAGTCTAGCCTTATATCGTTCGATATTGCCTTTAGAGTCGCGCTTGGTCTTAAAGACCCATTTACACCCGACTTTCTTACAGTTATAAGGCAATTCAACGAGATCCCAGACTTGGTTTTGGTCCATAGATTTCAACTCATCTTTCATAACATCAACCCATTTACTAGAATCATTGCATTCTATGGCTTGTGAAAATGAAACTGGATCTTTATTAATCCCAATATCATAGTCAGATTCCTGTAGATATACCACATAATCATCTGAAATGGCAGATCTTCTTTCCCTTTGAGATCTTCTCAAAGCTGCCGGTTGTGGTGGTTCTACAATATTTTCAATGGGAATATCCTCATGGAGTGGTGAACCAACATTAACTTGTTGTTCTGGTATCTCAACTTGATGGTCAAGTTGAGGGACAACAATTTCTCTTGAAGGAAAGGGTATTGGGATATTTACCCTTACCACTTCAAGATCTACCTTTCTTGGTTCAGCACTCCCACTAATTTCACCATTTTCCAGGAATCTGGCATTACCAGTTTCAACTATTCTTATACTATGGTTAGGACAATAAAATTTGTATCCCTTAGACTTATCTGGATAACCAATGAAATACCAAGATATTGTTTTTAAGTCTAATTTCTTTTCTTGTGGATTATATATTCTAGCCTCTGCTGGACAACCCCAAACATGTAAATGTCTTAAACTGGGTTTCCTACCAGTCCACAACTCGAAAGGAGTTGTTGGGACAGCCTTACTAGGAACCCTGTTTAAAATATACATAGCAGTCTTTAAGGCTTCATTCCACAATGAATTGGGTACATTTGAGAAGCTCATCATGCTCCTAACCATATCCATAAGTGTTCGGTTCCGCCTTTCAGCAACACCGTTCTGCTGAGGCGTACCTGGCATTGTGTATTGAGCACAAATGCCATGCTTTTCTAGAAATTTGGCAAATGGACCAGGATGTTGTCCTGATTCGTCATATCTACCATAAAATTCACCACCTCGATCTAATCTTATGATTTTAACCTTTCTATCTAATTGTCTCTCGACTTCTGTAATGAACACCTCTAGGATGTCAACAGCCTGAGACTTTTCATTAATTAGATACACATAAGCATAACGTGACAGATCATCTATAAAGGTAATGAAATATCTCTCTCCAGTAAAACATGGAATGGAGAGTGGTCCGCAAATATCTGTATGAATTAATTCCAGGAGTTCTTTACTTCTTGTGGCACCTTTCTTAGTGTGTTTGGTTTGCTTTCCTTTTATGCAATCCACACACACATCAAAATCAGTGAAGTCTAGGTTATCCAAATCCCAGTCTTCACTAATCTTATAATTCTATCCCTGGAGATATGCCCCAGTCGTCTATGCCACAAGATTGAGGATTTTTCATTTATTAAGCCACGTTTTATACCAACATTCGAATGCAGAGATAATAAAGATTGTGCAAACTCATCATTCAATGAAATTTTATATAAACCATCACATAAAATTCCATGTCCAACCGGAATTGAATTATACATTAAAGAGAGTTTTCCACAACTAAACAAAACAGAATATCCAAAAACATCTAATTTGGATAATGACATTAAGTTTCTTGAAATCGAAGGTACATAAAAAGTATCCTCAAGATCCATCTGATGACCCGTCTCCAAGAGTAGTCGATAAACACCAACATATTCGACCTCCACTTTGAGACGGTTCCCCATAAAGACGAATCTCTCACTTTCCTTCGGTTTCCGGGTTGTAAGGAATCCCTGCATTGAATTAGTTATGTGAGTTGTGGCTCCAGAGTCAATCCACCAAGTATTAGAAGGAACTTCAGTAAGATTTGATTCAAAACATACAAAAGAAAGATTTGTACCTTTCTTTTCGAACCAAGCTTTCCTCTTGTTGCAGTCCTTCTTCACATGTCCTTTTCTGTCACAGAAGTAGCATTTGACAGTGAAAGCTTTTCTATGACCTTGGCTACTTTCCCCATGGTCATTTCCTTTCTTTGATGGAAATCTCTTACCTCTTCCATATTTACTTTTCTTATGGATACCTCCTGAAGTTACTGCCAACACTGAGTGCTGTCCTTCTTGCCTCAGTCTCACCTCCTCTTGTACACACATACCAGTTAGCTCATTCAAGTTCCACTTATCCTTATGAGTATTGTAGTGGATCTTGAATGGCCCAAACTGAGAAGGAAGCGAGTTGAGGATGAACTGTACCAAGAAGGACTCATCCACTTTCATTCCCAGTGATCCTAGCTTAGCAGCCTTATCAGTCATGTTTAGAATGTGTTGCTGAACTCCTCTATTACCATCATATTTCATGGTGGTAAGTTCAGCCATTAGGGTGCCAGCTAATGACTTATCTGCAGACTTAAAACGGTCTTTAACCGCACTTAATAGTTCAGATGCATTAGTTGTAGGAGGGAGTGAAGTCTTGATGTTATTAGCTATGGTCATCTTTATGAACATAAGACTGAGCCTATTAGACCTTTCCCAAGCTTTGGCATGGCTGACCTGTTCTGCTGTACTCTCAGCAGTTACTTCATCAGGTTTGTCAACTGTTAGAGCCATGTCTAGGTCCAAAACACCCAGTGTAAACTGTACATGTTCAAACCACTCTGAAAAGTTGGTACCATCCAAGGCCGGAATGCTGGTGGCATGAGTGTGAAGGGAAGTAGGGACGTTCACTGAAACATAATAGGACATTGCTCACATTAGGCCACTAATCAATACAAGTTTTAAATTTAATTAAGATGAACTATTGATATCACTTTGATTTCTCCTTTGGGCGAAACCTAAGCATATCTAGTGTTCACTCTTTAGGTGAGAACTTTTATCACCTATGTAGGTCTAATATAATTTATGTCACTTAGTAAGTCATGTTACCTTTGGGTATCCAATTCCACACCACTAAGTTACATAAATTATACTATCCTACCCCGGTTCATAATTATTTGAAAGAGACTTTCCTTTGGGCCAGTCCTAATCTCCTAACTAAAACCGCCATCGAGAATATTATTGTCTTTTATGTCTTCCTCATTGACAAGTCTTTTATGTAGTTGTATATTCATAAGGTTTACTAACATAGGTCACTTTGGCAACTACTAAATCAATAAGCCTTATGAATACAAAACTAACCAATAATATTCTCTAATTCTTTATTTGAGTAAAGCCATAATATCTCAATACATTACTTGACCAAGCATCAATCTATATTAACACAATAACTTAAATGTGTAACATACTTTAATGATTGATTATTCACAAACATTAGTCGACTACAAGAAAAGATTAGTCGACTTGGGTCAAGTCAAGTCGACTACAAATTTGGTCTAGTCGACTAGGGCAAAAGAAATTAGTCGACTATACCCATATTATAAGTCGACTACTAAATTTATCAGTCGACTTTACAATTATTAGTCGACTCCTGAATCCAACAGAAAGTTCTCAATTCTCGGGTCACCGAATTAGTCGACTTGAAAATATGATTAGTCGACTATACCTTAATTAGTCGACTAGTTATAAATTCAACTAAAAATCAAGTCGACTCCTGCAGCAAACAGCGACTTGCAAACTTTCTGGAAAGGAGATTAGTCGACTATACATTGGGATTAGTCGACTAATAGACGACGAAGCAGTTATCAAAGGCAATTTCTGCTTAGTCGATTTTAATCCCAAAATTATCAAAAATTAGGGTTTTCAATTCCTTTGATTTTGATCCCAATTTAATTGCATAATTAGAGGAATATGAACATGAATTAGGGCTATTAAATCCTCTACAAATTCTACAATTAAAAGATCAAAAATTCAATTTTTATGAATTGTTAATCAAAACCCTAACTTTTCATAATTCCTAAATCCAAGATGTATTGATTCTTTAAGCATGGCTCTGATACTAAATGTTGGAGATAACACAACTATAATGCGGATTAAATTAAACCATGGATCAAAGAATCATATACATCTCAAGCAATTGAATGCATAATAATAAAACATTAATATATGCACTATACCTGAAGCCATTGAAGGTTGAATGGAAGATGAGAATCCTTGTGATTAATGGAAGAAGAAAACCTTGATCTTTCCTCTTGCTTTGAACCTGCAAACCCTAGTGCAATTGATCCTCCTCTCTCTATCTCCCTCTTTCACCACAAAACCCCCATTTTTCTGTTAGTGATGGATATTCCTCAGAATAAGGAAAACAGTCTGTGTCATTTACGGGAGGAGAGAAGTGGGTCTCTTAATTGCAAATAATCACCCACGATAAAACCACCCATCATGGTTCTTTCATACCCCAGGTGACTATTAAAAACTATACACAATTGTCACTTTAATATGGACATAACATCATATCAGTTAATCTTTTATTAGGAATCCAATATTAATCAAGGTTGAGTGGGCCACCATGATGTGAGATTAACATATATTTGGTGAACACAGAACTATGAGTGGGAGATTCTTTTCAACTTACTCTCCACGAAGCTTCTTGTTAATTTCTATCATGACTTTGATGCTTTCAGTGGGAGGCTCTGTCTAGCTCCATGATCAAGATGACAAAAGAAACTGAAAATAATCAGTAGCAAAAAAGAAAAAACGGAAAAAAAATCCAACGAACTGTACTTGGACTAAAATCTGAGACATGAATTCACATGAAATACAAACTTCAGCCTTATTATAGTTCATTTCACGTACAAAGTTCTAACTACATCTATCCTAACATCAACATTGATACAAGTTTCCAATAAATATATTGTAAAACACCTAGAGGGGGGGGGGGTGAATAGGTGTAAGTGCTAATCTAATAAACTAAATGCA
Organism: Agave tequilana; assembly: GCA_038442645.1. NCBI lineage: Eukaryota > Viridiplantae > Streptophyta > Magnoliopsida > Asparagales > Asparagaceae > Agave > Agave tequilana. The sequence continues at coordinate 67,304 of JAVJIF010020787.1, read as the reverse complement.
AACTAAGTGCGCTAAATGCGGAAGCTAATGCAAATTATGCACAAACTAATACAATACAACAAGTGTAGCCGAATTTCCCTTGCGAGGCTCTGGACTAACTCCCCTTGATTCCCCTTGAAATGGGTTGAGGTGCTATGTGAAGCTCTTGTTGGATGAGTATAAGTTAGGCACACACACACAAGCAATCCAAGCAATATAAAATACACACAATCAAACCAAGCATATAAGAATGAATAGCAATATGAATAAATGCAAGGCAATATGAAATATGCACAACACAAGCAAATATGATATGATATGAATATGATGCTTTGCACAAATATAAGAGAGAGAGTTAGAGAGACAATGGATCAATACGCAAACACCAAGATTTGTTTCGAGGTTCGAGCACCTTGCTCTACATCCCCGCCTACACCACCGTGTAGGATTTTCACTATCTCAACTCCCACCGAGGGAACCTCTACCAAAGAGGATTTCTTACAACTCTAGGAGTATCAAACTCCTCTCTCAACAACACCTCCTCACAACCGAGGGGTTAGGCCCGTAGCCAATACAACAAACAATCCACACACCTCTACCGAAGAGGCTCACAACCAAACTCCACCTCTACCTAAGAGGCTCACAACCAATACCACTCCGATCACCTCTACCGAAGAGGGATACAACAAATGAAGGAGGGTTTACAACAATGAGGTTTACAACAAACAACCTCAAACACTTCTCTTTCTTTTTCTCTTATCTTTTTCCACAAAAACAAGATCCTAATAGTTTAGGATAGAAGATAGCTCAAGTGTGGAAACAAGGTGTTTTTGGAAACAAGCAACAAAGAAAACTTCTTGGGAAATCACTTGTAGAAGATAGAAAAAGCAAATCAATTCAATCTCCCAAAACCCTAACTTTCTTTGATTTTCCAAAAACCCAAAACAAATAGAGATGAGAAGTTTAAAGCCCAAAAACTCTTTTTAAAACTCTTTTAAACACTTCAGAAAACTAAAAATTTTTCTCTTAGAAAACTTGGCAAAAATCCCCAAAGAGATGGGGTTTATATAGCCCCTATACAAAACTAGCCGTTAGGCTGATGTGACAGCCTGACAGGCCACCGGTCGACCGGCCCGGTCGACCGCCAACGGTCAAAAATGTGACCGTTGGGCAATAGCGGTCGACCGGCCCGGTCGACCGAAACAACCTGAGAGCAGAACTCTCATCTCGGTCGACCGGCCCGGTCGACCGTCCCAGAGACTCCAAAACGTGCACAGACTTGTGCACGTCGGTCGACCGTCCCGGTCGACCGGCCTATGGTGCGGTCGACGGTCCGGTCGACCGACTTGGCCTGTCAGCCAGTCCTCAGTTCTGCACAGATACGGGATTTGAAAATAGGTCTTTTCACTCAATAAAAATCCCATAAATTCACAGTAAATCAAAAAAATAGTTTTAATCACAATAAAAACTGTTTTTCTAAAAATATGTTTTTCTAAAACTTGTTTTATCATTTTACTTTGATAACCAAACTTGTGATAAAAATTTCAAGACATATATCAATCATATCAATTCATTTTTGTATCTTGCCAATTTTATCAAAAACAAAACTTGTATTTATCAAACTAGAATTTTCCAAAACATGAATAGGATAGTCAAACTAAGTTTGTTTAAAAAATTAAGCATGCATGTATAGAATGAAGCAACTATACATATATCAATTTAAACTTGTTTTGATAAACTATTCATGAAAACCAAAACTCAATCATAAAACGTGTGTGATTTGTGCACTTGAGCATATCAACTAAACTAAGCTTTACAAATATGGATCTAAAACACAAACTCTAAACTAGATACCTAAGTCTTCTTGACGATCTTCATCTTCAAGTAGACTTGCTCCAAAACTCTGTGATTCTCCAAGTGCAAAGGTATGATCTTTAAGCTTTGGCACCGGAATCATCATGAATAGCTTCTAATCATCTTGTTGAAGCTAATCACCAACCTAATATCCTGTTAATGATCTGAAACTTAGAAACACAAGAATATTAGTAAACATAACTACATGAGTGTTGATCATCATCAAAAACTAGAGTGGAAGGCCATTGGGCCAACATATATGTGTTCATATTCAATCGTGATGAATATACGTGGATTATGGACATACTATATCAACCTATTGTTGTAACCGGAATTGATATACTCTGATGCCAATCGTTGCGTGCATAACCCGGGATACCATACTTACTATGATACTAATAGTAGGGAGATACGGAGATCCCCACAGATGACCTCAAGAACGTCATGAGATCGATTACCTCGAGCACACAAGATGAATATTAAAAGATATAAGAAGAAGAACACACGATTTAACGTGATTCGGCCCAAACCAGACCTACGTCCACGGGGAGAGAACTTGAGAGAGTTTTATTAATAAACTTAATACAAAGAGATCTAACCTTCCTCTTTATGATACAAGAGTATTCACCTTCTCTTTGAATCTACGCCTAGATTACAAGAGTATACCTTCTCTCTATGCACCTTCACCTTGCTCCTCTCTTTCTTGATTTTTAAGGGTCTTCTTGGCTTTTTTAGGGCCTTATATATATTGTTATTCACCACAACTTTATTTAGCTCATCTGCTCCACCTAAATCTTAAGTTACAACCTTTTATTAATAGGATTTTACAATATAACTCCTATTTGGATTATGAGATGATCTTGGCCATTGGATGCTTGAAAAATCTTGATCAATCTTATTAGGAGTTGATCTCCTTGATCTAGAAGGAGACTAGACCCTTTAATCTTAAGAAACAAATCTTCATTGAATAAGAATTGAATCCTATTCATACTCTTCATGAAAAAGAAACTCGCAATCGCCTGAAAAAGAAACTGCTTCACCTTGATTTGCTTCTTCTCCTTCAGGCAATCATCTTCTCCAACTCAATTGGATTTTCTTGGACCATCATCACCTCTTGAAAAACAAGGCAAAATCCTAACAATCTCCACCTTGACTTACTTTTTAAGCCTTTAGCAAAACAACTTGAGATTTTAGATTACTACCTTAATTCTTCCTTTGGTTATAACCATATCGTAAAGCCTTTAACACTCTTGCCCCCTCTACCTGGGGCCTGTGGCTGTTTATCGCCATGCCTTGGGCAATCTCAGGCCTTACCCGAATGCACCCCTTTTATAGTCGTCCTGTGACACTTAGACCCGTTGCAATTTTTCTTGAAGCTCCACCTCGAAGTGAGCTCTCTTCAAGCTTTTCATTGAAACTCCCTGACCTAGTTTCTTTCCATTAGCTTGCATTGCATCACCATCGTCACCAGCCAATCCCGCTTTGTGACGCTTTCGTTCCTGAGGCAATTCGCCTCTAATTCTGTTATGGCCTTATCGACTTTGCACGAACATTATCAAGGACTTGTCGTGCAATGGTCTTTCACCGATCACTTGGTGATGGTTCACCTTCCATCGATATTTTAACCTTGAGACTCACCGTTTTCACATAAGTGCCATGGTCTTACCGGGCCTTCCCGCCCACACACTGCCATGGTCTTCCTTTCATCAATCAGGCACCACTGCATTGATGTTTACCAGATTTATTGTCGTGTTATTGAAGATCTTTAAACTTGATAGATCCACCAATGCCTGCAATAATCTCACCGTGTCACGACTAGCCTGTCGTAACTTTGACCGTGATCTCCGTCAATTTCTTTAACCGATATGTACAAAACCTGCATCAGACATTAGAATCTCCTTGATTTGCACCCACCATTGCATCCAGAACGTTGAAAAATATAGGTTTCGACACCTTGATTGTCTGAATCCGACTATGATTGTACGATCTACCTTCCGATGTTAAAATAGAGTACTCAAAAAAGAGCACTCGTCTAAATCATCAGAAAATGCTGTAAAATCTAGAGTCCCAAGAACACGTGCACGGGCCACCAACATATTAATATACATATATATACACATATTTAGAGAAAGAATGAGAGAGGAGAGAGAGGAGAGAGAGAATCAATTAGAGGGAGAGAGAGGCTGTGAGAGAGAGCTAGAGAGAGGTTGTGAGAGGCTAGAGAGAGTTTCAAGAGAGAAAGGGAAAAAAAGGAAAGAGAAAAGAGGGGGAGTTAGAGAGAGGAATGGGAGAAGGAAAGAAAGAGAGAGAACCGTGAGAGGGGGAGAAGAGAGAGATAGTGGAGAAAGAGAGTGGGCAGGGGGGAGAGAGAAATATATATATATATTATATATATATATATATATATATATATATAGAGAGAGAGAGAGAGAGAGAGAGAATAGTTCTCAAAATTTGAGAACAAGGGAGAAAGAAAGAAGAAAGGAAGAAAGAAAGAAAGAAAGAAAAAAGAAAAGAAAAGATAGAAGGAAGGGGGAGAGGAAGTGGCGGCCTGGCTGCTGGTGACTGTCGCCGCCGGCCAGGGAGGCGACGACGCAACCAGAGGGAGGGCGGCGGTGCGACCAGAGGGAGGGCGACGGCGTGGCGGCCCCCGGGGAGGAGGAGGTGGAGGGGATTTGGTGTGGAGGTGATGGTGGTGAAGTGTTGTAGTGGTGGTGGGTTATTGTTGTGGATAGTGGTGATGGAGTAGATGATGGTGGTGGGTGGTGATTGTGGAGGAGGTGAAAGAGAAGGTGGTTGAGATTGTGGTGATTTTGAAGAATAAGATGGATATAGTGGTGATGGGTTTGGGAGAATTGAAGGGTGGTGGTGGTTAGTATTTGGTGGAAGGAAGTGAGAGAGGCTTGGGAGGTGGTCGGGCTTGGCACGAGCGCGCAGTGGTCGTCGGGGAGGTGCCCGTCGACGGAGGTGGGGATGGGAGGAAGAAGGAGAGGGTTGGTTGGGGGGGGAGAGAGAGAGAAAGAAATGAGAGAGAGAAAGAGAGAGAGAGAGTACGGGATAAAGAGGGGGAGCATGTGCTGCTATCATTGGCAGGGGATATGGGAGGCAGGGAGCAGGTAGGGGGAGAAAGAAGAAGGAAAGAAAGGAAGAAAAAGAAAAGAAGGGAAAATAAAAGGAAAGAAAGGAAAAAGAAAAGAAAATAGAGAAAAAATAAATAAGTATATTATTAAATAATAAATTTAGTAGAGTAAAAAAAGTAAATAAGTAGATGAGTGGAGAAAGAAAAGTAAGAAAAGAAAAGAAGAGAAAATAATATTATTATTTAAATCGGGTAAAAATTGACTGTTTCGAAAATGTACTCAAAAATTCTCAAAAATAAAAAAATATTATTTTAAGGTATATGATGAAATCAGATTTAAGAAATTCAATCTGATTTTCAAATTAAAAATTGTAAAATCAACCAGCGATACCCGGTGACACCAAATCCGGTCGAATTTCAATAAGTTCAGAAAAATCTCCAAAAATGCATTTAGATAGAAAATAAGATTTTAAGAAGTAATATGAAAGCTGTTTCTAGAAATTTAACTCCGTTCAAAACCTAAAAATTCAAGAATGGATCGGTGGTACCGACCAACACCGATTTTGAAGATTTTGCAAATTAATTTGGAAAAATTTCAAAAAATCATGAAAAATCTAAAATATTGAAAAATAGTATCTTAAGCTGAAATCAATCAAATAAGATATTAGAAAGGTCAAATCGGACAGTATGCTGGTATCGGGTCCCTGGTTCAGACTTGGGCTGACTCTGAGTCCAGAAAATCTGAACCAATACAAAACAATCACATAATAAACACAAAGTGAAAACAAATACAGGAAAAAATAAAAATTATGATTAAAAAATCAGAATATGTATCTAAGTACGTATTCCGGGAACATGGTGTTATAAGGATTCTGGCAAAACACCCCAAAAGGAGAAATCAACACTTCTCCACTTTAGTATTCTGAGGAAGAGATCCAGGCTCTGGGGTGAGAGGCAATTTATCAGCACACCCGATCAAAAAGCCTCATTTCCTCCTTCCTCATGCACCCGATATTAAGGGAGGGTCGGACCTCAAAGAACGATCCTCACCTCCTAAAAATTAGGCGACTCGGAACCAGTTCATTGACTATTATTGAAGCGCGCCACCAAGCAATCACCTCCGACGATGAGGCCATGTTACAATGGTTGATATATTGTAACATTCTCATCACAACGACTGGTATATTACGCCAACTAGACTCCTGAACAGCGGGAGCTCAATCACCATCTTCTTCCTTTCCCTTTCCTTTCTCCATCTGATGAAGAGGAGAAAAAGATGCACGGCGACCCAGCAAGGTAACAATGGAGGAATGCAAAGGTTTCTTAAAGGAGATGGCAGAGTATGCTTTCACCCAAAAGATCTAACATGTTTATATATGGAGGGGGAGGAGCCAAACCGTCTCCAATTTGAATTCTCAATCCCTGAAGAGTCAGTTCACATCTCGAGAATTTTGGTCAACTGAGGAATTTCAATCACCGCAGCCATACGATTTTCAAGAAAATTAATCGATCTGCATGTCAGCTGTAAGCCAGTAGCGCGGTCTCTTAGTTAATTCAGACGATTTGCATTTAATTTTAAGATCCTCCTCTGCCCACAGGCATCAAGACGAAATGATTTTCTACCAACTTCGCTCTTCCAACTTCTCTTTCGCAGGCTCCGACAAGCGAAAGAGCGGGAGACTTCTGTAGTGGTAAAGCATTGACCCTCACAAGATGACACCATTGTTTTCCATAAATGTGAAGTGTGGGAAAACTTTACAAAATTCAAAGAGATTTACAAGTAATAATAAGAAATTATAAGAACTCTCTTTTAGAGTTTATGGGAAAGTGTGCCGGTGAAAGTGTTCAGTGCGCGACCACCTTGTTCCGTTGACGCTGCAAGTGATTGGGTCTTCAAGTCTTCCGCTTAAAAATTTTCCTCTCGCCTGATTCCAGAAATCCTTTTAGAAAAAAAGATTGCAAGGGTATTAGCACCCTAAAAGAGAAGCAAAGTTCTCTGAGAAAAACTCGGAAGCTAAAGAGTGATCCCTTGTGAATTCTCTCTTTAAGAAAACCAGTCTTCTTCTGATTTTTCAGCCAAGATCCAGTCAAAAATCTCCAGCCCAGAATCAGCCCTGCATTGGGCTATTTATCGAAAGGCAAATGCTTGGTTCACTGCTTGGTTCACTGGATCAGTGGAGTTCAAGTCTTTGGTTTGTCCATCAGGGATGAACAGTTTTCAGCTTGTCTAAGGCTTATCTTTTAGAAATGTCGACAAGTTTGACATTGTTCGGACCGGTTGCAGAGCTACCTTGGAGTTTGTCTTTTCGGAGTGTCTACAACCACGCGTCCAAGCAACCGGTAGACTCCGCCACTCTATATCCTCTCGGAGATTGTTTGATACACACTGAAGTCATCCTTCACCCCGAATATGCATCCACACCAACAACTCCAATGATCCAAGTCATCCTAGAGCTTCCTCTATTTCGGAGACTTCAGCTCCGCGCAAGGCAACCATGCCAACATATCATCTATGGTCTCTATCGACAGTTACGCAGTCACATCTTCCCCTACGTTCATAACTGTCACACACTCCAGCCTACGTAGTTATGGACAAAAGCGGATTTTTCTACATGTAATCCCAATAATCAAGCGCCAGTAATCACAGCCGCTCTCGTATCATCCGCTGCTAAGCAAAGAGATCAGTCGAGCATAAATATACACCTTCTACTCCAACAATAAGAAGGGGACTTCTTTTTGACCTCTGAATCTTCTTTTCTTCCAATTAAGCCCAGCACTGAGTTGATGGCAAACAATCGCTGTAGTTCATGTAACCTGTAAATTATAGTGGATTCTTCTCCTCCCCGCAGTTTTTCCCATTCAAGGATTTCCACGTAAACCTTCTCTCTCTCTCTCTCTCTCTCTCTCTCTCTCTCTCTCTCTCTCCCTCCCTCCCTCCCCCCTCTCTTTATATTGTGCATTACCAACCACCCCACTTTCTAATCTCGCTTGTGGTGTGGATCGGTCGTCCGATCGCCCGTGGTGAAAAATTACCACCACACCTAGGGATGTATGTACTCAAGAGTGGCTAACAAGGTCTGTTTATTTGGCAGAAAAGTGGTGAAAAGTTAGGTTTTCGTGAGCGCATTTGTCAGTTTCCCCGCTCTCACTATTTGTTTGAGAAAATCAGAAGTGGAGAAAATTTTGCGCTGCCATCCCCACTTCACTTTCACTATAAAATAGAGAGAAGAGGACTTAGAAAACTGACATTAGGGGACTCACACCACCCAGCTTTCCTTGAAAAAGCTTCTCTCTCCTCTCTTTGACTTGCCAGACTGGCCCCAATTTGAATTTTATTTTCAGATGTATGTACTTAAGTATTGCTGTTGAATTTTATTTCCAGGTATGTTTCCCCTCAGGGAGAGGATATTGCCACCATAAGCAATGAAGCCCCCTACAAAAAATTTTGTAATTTTGGACACAGCTATCTTGATAAAAAGTCCAAAATATTCTTTCCTTCTCTTCTTCCTCCTCCTTTCTCCGGCGAACGACGACCCTCCCCCTCCCCCTGGGCGACCCCTCCCCCCCAAGAACCCCCCACCTCGCCCCCGGCAACCCCCTCCCCCCACCCCAGCGGCCCCCTCCTCCCACCCCGGCGAACCCACCCCCTCCCCGACGAACCCACCCCCTTCCCTTCCCTTCCCTGGAGACCCCCCTCATCCCCCTTCCCCGGTCGCCTGGGCCCCTCCCCCTTCTCCCCATTGTTCGGTGGGACATGACCGAACAACACTGATCAGTTCGGCCACATCTGGTTTAACGACCACTCTGTTCAGTTGAAAACCGGTCGAACAATTGGGGGGGGGGGGGGTGGGCGATCGGGGAAAAGGGGGAGGATTGGGGTTTCCATGGAAGGGAGGGGGTTCGTCGGGGGGTGGGGGGGGTGGTTCGTTCTGGGGAAGGAGGGGGGGTTCGTCAGTGAGTGAAGGGTCGCCGGGGGTCACAGGGGTGGGGGGATCATTCGTTCTGGGGAAGGAGGGGGGGTTCGTCAGTGAGTGAAGGGTCGCCGGGGGTCACAGGGGTGGGGGGATCACCAGAGAGGGGGGAGGGGGTCGCCGGAAAAGGAGAGGAGGAGGAGAAGAAGAGATTTTGGGTTTTTTTTTTTGTTGAATTTCCTGAGAAGCGTTTATCAATTTTGTGGGTGTCCTGATATGAGGGGTGCCTTGATCTGTTCTGGGGTGGAAATATCCGCTCCCTTCGCTCCATCATCTCTTTCAACAGCGATGTCTTCCTCCAGACCCCCACAAAAAGCTCTTGTTGTGACATGGAGCCCTCAAAAAGTTCAAATTCCACGAGACACAACCCCACTTGTTTCTTCTGCACAAATCCTGCAAGTTGGCCCTGCTGCTGCTGCCACCCAACAGTGGGATTCCTGCTCCAATCACTACTATCCAAAAGACTCCTAAGACCCTCAACAAACAAAGCACCCACCTCATGAGAAAACACCCCCCGTTGTGGCTTAGTGCCTGCCTCTTCCTCTTACTGCTTCAAAGGTGACCATCTTTGCTCCAAAATCTTCCTTTATGGATTTAATTATAGAGAAATTGATGGGTTATGTGAAATGTAGTTTTTTCTTGATTTTCACTGTATTAGGAGATGTGTTTGGTTCCAAATGGTGAAAACGTTGGTTGTTTCTCTGTTTAGTCATCAACTGTTTAGTCATCAAAACGAAGTGAAAGATGAAACCCATCTCGAGTTATAATGTATTTTTGCTTCTGTAGCGTTTCGAACCAAAAAGAAATCCATGTCAAAATGCTGCCTTTTTCGTGTTGGCATATCAATTTCGTGCATAAATTGGGTTTTTGGGTGTCTTTAGAATTCCATTTTTAGATAGAAAAGCGCTTTGGGTTTTGTTCTTTGCCTGTATTCTCATTAATGGAATAATGGGCCTTTACCCTCTTCTTTTTTCTCTCTTGATTTCATCTGGGTTTTATTTGCTCCGCCATGTTTCATCATCTTATTAGAGAAACCTGTATATAAAATTATGAGTTTGCATGTTTGCTTATACTTTGAAATTGAGTAATCAATCTCTGCATGCATGTTCATTGACATTCTATAGAGTTAATGGGTGTGTGTGTGTGTGTCTCTGTGCGTGTGTATGTGCGCACACACGTATCTATCTATCTATCTATCTATCTGGAGAGTATATCTGGTGTCATTTCCTCTTTTCAGTGCCATATTTCTGGATTCCTTGGTTGGCAAAACCGATGAATGTGCTTGTTGCTTTTGTTAACAACTTCCATATCTAGCTTAAATCATTTTTCTGCCATGCAAGAACATGATTCTAATATATATTATATTGTATTCACTATTTTATTCTTGTGATACATGATATTTTATTCTTCTGGTACATGATAGTCTCGGTGAAAATTTCCTGTTCATCTGCATTTATTAGAGGATGAAACTTATTTTCTGCCCTTTATCATGCATGTTGTCACTCAATGTGCTTCATATAGCTTCTAGCTTGCGCATATGTATCCTCGGTAGGAAACTTCATCTCTTTGGTTAAAAATAAATATGCAGTTTTGGCAGTACTAGGATTTGAAAGGAACCTTCAACTCTTGTTCTTCCCTTCTATATAGCTCCAATGGTTGAACTTTGTTTTAATCTTAATAGCTTGTGCTACCTTGAAACTTTGTTTTTCATGTACTCTGAATTTCTGATCTTTCACCACAGTATATGGCAAAAAAGATATGTATAACCGACTGTGACATAAGTATGTTGAAAGTTTCCTATTGCCAATGCAGTCATATCCCAAATTTATCTCATTAAATGCCAGAGTGTTACCATTTTAATTGGCTGTACCTTTTTTTATCTGTTTTTGCTTTCTCTTTTTTAATCATGGCGCACTTTCACATCTCAGGTTGTTTTCATTCCCCACCTGTGCAAATTAATCAATTCTCCTTGTACTACGTTTCCTTAGTTTTTTTCCCCCTTGCATGCTATTGTTGTGGATAATATTCTTCTGAAGGCAACAGCAAGTAGTGTAACTTATTGTATTCTTGTGGTTTGTCGTCCAAACCACTGAATGATACTATTTGTTGGTTACCTATTGTTGGATGCATCAGAAAAGCTGCTGATGTTTTCGGTTTGTTTATTAGCAACATTTTCTTCCTCTTGAGTATGATCCTGGTATTCTTACTATTTCTCTTATTACAACTGCATATTTTCCATATAACAAATTATCAACATATCCATGTTTAGTCATCCTAGGGTTCACAAGATCCTCCTGTAGGTTTTACTTTCTTCGAAATGGTTTGAACATTTCAGAAGGTCTGAGATTAGTTTTTTGTGCAGTGCATAATAATAAGAAGCATAATGAGGCATTTTAATGGGAATCATTCGGAATCAACACAATTGGAGGAATCAATCAAGGATACTGAGAGGAACTTAAACAGTCATCCAAATTTGAACTCATCAAACCCATCTCTCCAACCATTCCCATCAGGCGGTCAGCACTCTGACAGCAATGCTGCACACTTCTCTTGGCCAACCTCTACTCAACTACATGGTGCTGTTGAAGGCCGGGCAAATTACTTTGGGAACCTTCAGAAAGGAGTCTTGCCAGGAAATCCTGACCGGTTGCCACTCGGGCAACACACCACCTCATTGCTTGACTTGATGACTATTAGAGCATTCCACAGCAAGATATTGCGTCGCTGCAGTCTTGGTACAGCAATAGGCTTTCGGACTAGGATGGGAACATTAACTGATATTCCAGCTATTCTTGTTTTTGTTGCTCGAAAAGTTCACAGAAAATGGCTTCGCCACGATCAATGCCTGCCAACAGTTCTTGAGGTTAGAAGTAATCTACATTTGCAGTGATAGTCCATTCTCACTGTTCATTTACATATGTTAGCCCTGAGTATTCATCCATCTTTTTTGCCTTGTTAATAGGGGCCAGGGGGTGAGTGGTGCGATGTTGATGTTATGGAATTTTCTTATTATGGTGCACCAGCTGCAACACCTAAAGAGCAATTGTACTCCGAGCTCGTGGATGGTTTACGTGGAAGTGATCCATGCATAGGTTCAGGATCTCAGGTAACATTCTGCTTTTTGTCAAACCTCACGGGTGGCAACTTTTGCGATATCTGACCGATTTTTCTACTGAAGAGGTTTGGTAGTTGTCGGTATGACCTGGAAGGAGACTTGAATGGAGCACTTACGGAGTATGAATAAATGGAAATTCTTATATCAAGAGAGAAAATATCCTTAGTCTTCTTTCAACAAATGCTTATTTAGATTGCTCTGTTCAAATATAAGGGTGTTCTGCAAAGATGATTAGGCTTGTCTTATTGTTGGGTGATAAAAAGTGTTCTTTACGTAAAATCTTACTTTTGACTTGCTCGTACCTTTTGAAGTGGAATTCTGTTGTCAGTCACACATGGTTATTATTATTTCCCGATATACGCTTGCCTTTTAAGCTCTCACAAGTTGTCCATTTTGCTAATGCAATGAGGATTATCTACCAAATGCATTATGTGTTACTGTAAGTTTGTAACTTATAAATTATTGGTCAAACATGATGTTCACAAATCGATTCTTAGGGGATTCCAATGTTGATGATGGTTGAATGCTGTTGATTGCACAATTTCCTTCTACATGTTCATAAACTATGTCAAGGTTCCTCAGAGCAGTGTTGAGACCATGGTCTACCTTACTCGCAACGGTCAAGTGATTGGTCCAGTCATGTTACATGTTGAGGAACGATCAGTTCTCAGATTCAAAATGCACAATCACAGCTATAATTTTAGGTGGGCTTTTGTACTTGTAGCCTACATTGGTGTGTCAGTATCTCGATATATTCTAGTTTCTATTTCTCATACTGACATGGATGTGTTTGAGTATAGAGATAGTACTAGTTCAAGTAATTTCTATGATTATTTCATTTGTCCTTAGACATGATCACATGACTACCTGGCAGTCGATGAAAAAGATCAAATTTGCAGGGGCCACGTGATTTGCATGTGAATTTTAGATGGAAAACATAACACTGTCACCTGCTGGGAGGCTAATTGAATAGTAAAGGGAGCTAACTACAGAATATCTGATAGCCCAGGGGAGTCTTCTACAATTAACCTTCAATTATATGCAAGTACAATCCTGAGGAATATGAGGGTAGTCTTATGGTTGCTGCCAAAGAGTCATTATTATGCCCCATTTTTCACGGAAAGACATCTGCGGTAACAATTTTCAGAGGCACTTTATATCAAGATTTGAAAGCTTGGTTTCCATTCTTGGTTCACCTCAATAGTTTTTGGTTTTAGGAGTGCTGATTTTGAACTGTGTTGTTTGAGATTCAATTTGGCATTTGAAGTTTAACAATATCGAAAGAATAAAATAGAAATAGGGACGATTTATTATTTAAACAAATGGAATATGTAATGATCTCTCTCCCTTACTTGTCCTCCCTGTTCCAGCTTCCAATACTACTTTCCATGCTTTGTGCTTGTTTTTGCCAAGCATTAAAGCCTTGCCAATATACTTCCATGGTTGGATATGTAGACGTGATGTATTTTATTATATCAATGGTTTGCGCCCCCCCACCCCCCCCCCCCCCCCCCCCCCCCCCCCAAAAAAAAAAAAAAGAAAGAAAAAAAAAAAAAGAAAGAAAATACTCCTTTTCATCTTTGGTTCAGTTACCGGTCCCTAAATAGCTGATAGAGAATGGCTGCTTCAAATTAGACAATAATCAGGTATAAAGACGTGATATATTACTACTAAATTTTGGGCATGTGCTACACACATACAACAAAAATAGAACTGATGTAAAATAAAATTTATTAATTTTTTTTCTGTATCTTTCTTATAGGCCTAGAGAATTCTAATTTTGAATGAAAAAGAAGAAGAAACTTTTCATCTTCCTTTCCAGAATAAGAATATGTATCATATTTCTCTCTAATAAATGTTCTTTCTTTTATTATTTCTTTTTCAAATAAAGATCCCTAAAAAATGTTGATTTTTTATTATCTTATACTTTTTTTGAGGCATGGATGTAAATGTTATGGCTAGATTTTTGGGTATTGTAAATTTTTTTTGATTTCACATCTTTTTGACATATGGATGAGAGAGATTGAGAGAGATTAATTTCAGTGACAAATTTTAGATATGTAATTATGAAGAGAGATATCCATCTTGAATTCTTGATTCTCTATGCAATAAATGCTAATTTTTTACTTTTTTAATGAGGATATAAATGTATGGTTAGATTTCAAGATTTGTTAATTGTTTGTAAATGGATGGATAGATTTGATTTGGACGTGACACGAACATGAGTTACAATCAATTTAGAATTCTAATCAGAAAGGGTCGTGGTTATAATAGTAAAGATGTTTTAGTAGATACACGCCTAAAGTGTAATCAGATATATGACTCGTTTGTCATCTGACCAGCCTATTGAATTAGAAGATGGATGTTGGTCAGCATGCCCTCACCAACTAATTTCATCAGCTCAAATTTGATTACGTTCTATTTTTGCTGAGAAAAAAGTTTTCATTGATTCTCTTAGGACCTTAAGTGGCCTCTAGGAATTTTAGTGAAGGCAGCATCTCATGCGGGAGCATCAGCTAACCACTTTTCAAAGATTAGGTTACCCATCTCCTCTAAGTTCTTTTTCCTCTCCAACTTCTGCTGTCATTTGTCATTTCTCCACGCATCATCTAATCTGATCTGATTTGTTAAGGCCAAAATGCTTCATAGAGCATCCTAGTTAATATGGTTATTTATTTATGGTCCGTCAGAGTTCAAGACCTTCCTGTTTGTGCACTTCTATTCTTTTGTTTGGCTTTTATTTCACATTTGCTAGCTGTTCAAAGTCCGTAGACAATTATTTCTATGCTGCTCATTAACATGAAGTTCCTCCCCCCCCATTTATCAATTTTCTTTTCTTTTCGAATTTGCGGTTTGAAATTTTCACTTGTTCTGACAAAGTGGTCCTTCTATCCCTGTTTTCCCCGTGTTTGAGACTTCATACTGTGATTGTTACCATTGAAAAACTTAATCTGTCAGGTCTTTACAATTTATATCCCATAACTAAACAAGTAATGACCTTCTGATGTAAAACCACCTGGATCGCAATCACCTTCAAATCACAACCAAATTTAAATTGCGAACAAGATAAGATTTGGGTTTCCACCCCTTGCACGGGCTTCTCACCCTAAACTCGAGAGCAGCAGAACTCAAGAATTTAACAAAGTAATTTGAGGAAAAGTTTTAATCATTCATTCATTAATTCCCAATACAATAGTCTAGGGGGCCTTATATAGGCTTTACAAGAGAGGAGTACTGGGAACTAACCGATGTGGTACTAAACGCCCACAAAAGAACAAAATAAAAGGAACACAAATAAAGCTAAAACATCTGCTATCCATAAAGCCTGAAACAAATCACATCTAAAGCCATAGAAGACCAGCGCGTCGCCTCCTGAAGTATACTCGATCGAACCTGCTCCTGGGCGGTGGCATGATGTCCTCATCAATTCCCACCGGGTGGAAAGAACTCGACCCTGTCGAGTGTGGGGGACAGAACTGCTGTCTGCTGTGATAGTGCTCCAGTCGATCAGGATCAAGATGCTGGAGGTCTTCCTCGGTAATCCAAGAATTTTCCGAATCAGGTTTCTCGTCCACTTAATGAGATAGCGTCTCGTCCCTCCATCTCCAGTAGAGATAATCTGATCATCCAAGATAGAATTTATATGTTCTGTTGCATAGGACATTTTAGGGGGAAGTGGAGGTAGTGGGGGGCTCTCAGAAAGAAGGTCTTGGCTTGGCTCATCCACAAATGGATCAGAAGGGGTATCAAAAGTACCTCGATATGGAACCAAATCCTCAACATTAAAGGTGCAACTGATGCCAAAGTCAGGTGGGAGATCCACCACATAAGCATTTGAATTGATTTTCTTGAGAATCTTGAATGGCCCTGCACTTCGCGCGTGTAATTTCTTCACGGTTCCTGGTGGAAACCGTTCGGGTCGCATGCGGACCATCACATAATCTCCGACATTAAAAGACCTTAATCGGCGATGTAGATCTGCAGAAGCTTTATAATCAGTATTATTTTTCATTATCTTGTCTCTGACTTCCTCATGTAATGCATGGATATGGGATGCAAATGCTGATGCGGAGTCTGATACCCTAGAATGATGATGAGCCATGGGAATTAAATCAATGGGTTGCCTGGGCTTAAAACCGTTGACGATTTCAAAAGGACTGAGACCCGTAGTCCTATTGACAGATCCGTTATATGCAAATTCAGCCATGGGCAAAATGAGATCCCAAGTTTTTAAATTTTCTCCAACTAGACACCTGAGGAGATTTCCTAGCGATCTGTTTACCACCTCGGTTTGACCATCTGTCTGTGGGTGAAAGGCGGTAGAGAATTTCAGTTTGGTGCCCATCTTATGCCAAAGTGTTTTCCAGAAATAGCTAACAAACTTAACATCCCGATCAGACACCATGGTTTTAGGTATCCCGTGCAACTTTACGATATGATCAAAGAATAAGACAGCAACTCGAGACGCATCTGAGGTCTTGGAACACGGGATGAAGTGAGCCATTTTTGAGAATCGGTCAACCACCACTAGGATAGAATCGTGCTTTTTTTGAGTCTTGGGCAGCCCTAGAATGAAGTCTAGGCTCACGTCTTGCCAGGGGCACTTAGGTACAGGAAGAGGAGTGTAAGGTTCGGCAATCTGCTTTTGTTGCTTAGCCAGTTGACACGTGCGACATTGGCTAACTACTTTAGAGACATCTCTTTTCAGACTCGGCCAGTAGAATCGATGTTCAACGGCCTCAATTGTCTTATTCTGACCGAAATGTCCCGCCAGGCCTCCAGCATGTAGTTCCCAAGAGAGAAAATCCCTGAGGGACGTACGGGGAATACACAACTTACGGAATCGGAAGAGATAACCGTCTTGAAGGAGAAAACCGTACATCTCACGAACAGGGCCGTCTCGTAACGTGACATAAATGTTCCCAAAATCGGACATGATTCATACTCCTCCTTTAATTTCTCAAATCCAACCACTTCTTGCTCATTGCCACCAAGATCGTGACACGTCGACTCAGCGCATCAGCGACCTTATTCTCGATGCCTGCTTTATGTTTGAGAACAAAAGTGTAATCCTGCAAGAACTCCACCCATTTGCTATGCCTCGCGTTTAATCTCTTCTGGGAGTTGAGATACCTTAACGCTTCGTGATCTGAGTACAGCACGAATTCCTGTGGCAACAGATAATGTCTCCAGTAGCGCAACGCCTGTATAACCGCATAAAATTCTTTATCATAAGTGGAGTAGCGTTGCCGGGCATCATTTAGTTTTTCGCTGAAATAAGCAACCGGGTGTTTTCCTGACTCAGTACACCACCTATTGCTAGTCCCGATGCGTCACAAGTTACTTCAAAAGCTTTTGAAAAATCAGGGAGACGCATTACGGGAGCTTCCGTCATCTTCTTTATTTCAGCGAAAGCCTTGGAGGCAGCAGGAGTCCACTGGAACACCTCGCTCTTTAAACAGTCGGTTATAGGTGCCATAATAGCACTAAAATTCTTGATGAACCGACGGTAGAAAGTGGCTAACCCGTGAAAACTTCTGACTTCCCTAATCGTCCGGGGTTGTGGCCACTCGGTTATTGCCTTCACTTTCTCAGGGTCTGCGGAAACCCCCTCGGAGGAAACCACAAATCCTAGGAAGATAACCCTGTCTATACAAAAAGCGCACTTTTTTGGATTTGCATAAAATTTCTCAGCATGGAGTGTGCAGAGGACTTGCCTCAGATGTCCCACATGTTGCTCCTGGGTTTGGCTATAGATCAGTATGTCATCAAAATAGACCACCACGAACTTACCGATAAACGGTCGAAACAATTGGGTCATTACTCTCATGAAGGTGCTTGGAGCATTGGACAGTCCAAATGGCATAACCAACCATTCATATAACCCGTCTTTAGTCTTAAATGCGGTTTTCCATTCATCCCCGGGTCGGATTCTAATTTGATGGTACCCGCTCTTAAGATCAATCTTGGAGAAGATTGTGGCACCTGACATCAGATCCAGCATATCATCAAGACGGGGAATGGGGAAACGGTACTTGATGGTAATTTTATTGATTGCACGACTATCCACACACATACGCCATGTACCATCCTTCTTTGGCGCCAAAAGTGCGGGAACCGCACATGGGCTCAAGCTCTCTTTGATGAACCCCTTGTCAAGTAGCTCTTCCACTTGCCGTTGCAATTCCGCATGTTCAGTTGGGTTCATTCTATAGTGAGGCAAATTTGGTAAAGTTGCTCCTGGGACTAAGTCAATACCATGTTGAATGTCTCGCATAGGGGGCAACTCACCTGGAAGATCTTGTGGGAGGGTTTCGAAAAACTCCTCCAGAATTGGTCTGATGTGCTCAGGAATATGCTCCTCGATATCCCGGTTAGCCTCTCGAGCCACGAGAGCATAACAAGTAGAACCATCCTGCAAGCTCTTTTCAAGTTAATCGTGGCTAATCAAATTCATTTCCATCTTACCTTTGCCCTTATCAACCCTTTTTTTGGATTTATAACGTCCATTTTATCTTTCCCTTTATTAGCCTCTTTCTCTCGGGTTGGCGGCTTCGGTTGATTTGGCATAATCTTCACCTTTTTCCCATTATGGACGAACGAACACTGGTTGGTACGTCCATGTATGGTCACATCTAGGTCAAATAATCATGGTCGACCCAAAATGATATGACCTACATTCATGGGGAGTATGTCACACCACACATTTTCTGCGTATGTGGCAAATTGGATGGGAATTTGACATCTCTCTTGAACATCTATAGATGTAGCATCGATCCATGTAACCTTGTAGGGGTTTGGATGCTTCACCGGTGTCATCCCCAAGGTGGTGATTAGCTTTGACGCCACAGCGTTGATGCAGCTGCCACTATCCACTATTACCTTGCAGTTCTTATTGCCAATTTTCGTGCAAGTTTGGAATATGGCAGTCCTTCTCCAGTCGTTGAGTGGTTCAGGCTGGGTTAAAGTACATCTAACCACTCCTAATTGGGTGCGAGCTACATTAGGAGGTAAGCTCGTCATTTTCACAGTTCGGATGCACCCATTAAATTCATACTCTTCGACAGAGGCATCTGAGTCATCATCTTGTTGGTGCACAACTTCTTCTCCATCATCCTCTCCTTCTATATCTTCAATGGGAACTTCGACAAAGAGGGTTTTGGTTTGACTCGGGCACTGGCTGACAAGGTGACCATACCCTTGACACCTGTAGCATTGGGTTCTAGGGTTGACTTTTCCTGGTTCACTTACTGTTCTCTTCTCGGATGCAAAAGGCTTTGCACCAGAAGGACCTGCTGGTTTGACGCTAGAGGAACTGGAGGCAGGTTTACTTGGGGTAGGAAGTGTTCGGTTGAAGCTTGGCTGGCCAGTAGTGGTGGTTCTAGAGTTATCCTTAAAGTTACTTCGGTTAAAATAGGATCCTCTAGACTCATCTAAGTCAGTGACTAGCTGATATGCCTGTTCTAGAGTCGTGATGCCTCGAGCAATGAGCTCTCGGCGATAATCATCCCTAAGACCGGACTTAAACCTAGATAGGGTCTGTTCGGGAGATTCTAACTCAATAGCTCCACACCGATTCAGATATTCATCAAACTTAGCAATGTAATCAGCGGCTGACTTGTTTCCCTGGGTCCATCGATTCCATTTGTCCAATAATTATTGACTGAATGATGGTGGAACATACTTCATCATAAGCTTCTCTTTCATGTTTTCCCAAGTGTCCACGGGGTCTTCCCTTCTGTACCTCATCATCCTCTCTAAATTTTTTCAGTATTGCCCAGCTTGTCCCGTTAATTTCATAACGGCCAATCGAACCTTTCTTGATTCAGACATGTCATGCCAACGAAAATATCGGTCCATGGCCAACTGCCAATCGATATAGACCTGAGGGTCTAAACGCCCGTCAAAAGAAGGAGCATCAACTTTAACGCTCCTGATATACTGGGCATCGACATCAGTTGTTCGGTAAGGTGGGCCTCGCTCACGCCTAGGAGACCTACTGTCATGGCCTCGCTCACGCCTAGGAGACCTACTGTCATTTCGAGAACTTTCATCATCCCTGATTCTTCTCCTATTGGTTTCTAGCCTACCAATTCTGGTTGCTAGATCCCTACAGTTGACATCAACCTGATCCTTAACTTCTTGTAGTTGCATGTCCATGCTCTCTATCTTTTGTAGGATTGTGTTAAGGGTATCATGAATGCTAGGGTCCATTGGTGCTGAAGTTTCGCCTACAGAGAAAGTTCTACCACTTCTAGTAGGCATGCAAGATTCTCACTGACCCTAAATGCAAGCTGTCCTTAGGATATATATGTTATGCAGGAGGAGTCAGAGATTAGAATGGTGAAAGATAATACCAATTTTAAGCTAATGAGACTAACACGTGATTAAGAAATTGTAATGTGGAGACAGTGATAAAACACGTGCTAATACAGTTAATTTTCAAGATTAATCAAGTAATCACAAATTCAAATTAATTTAGTTGCACAATTAATATTAGGTCGGTTACCACTCAAGATCAGAATCACACAACTCACTTATTTAGTGGGCAACAGTCAATAAATTCTATCATGCGACAGATTGGAAAGAACTAGCTATTTTAATTAAATGGCAGGAATTACTGATAGAATATTCAAAGTTACCTGGGAAGACGACCGTAACTCAAACCTGAACAATACTGCTGTAGGCGCGTAGTACTGGTCGTCACGAATCCACTGCCTCGAGAATGGATCAATTCAGGCTTGAAACGAGTCCTGAACGGCCTCCGGAAGATATAATTTGTATCTGGACTGAACCGAACCAGACCTGAATCAGACCCGGTTCAGGGCTTGGTCTGCTCAGCTTAGACCGGGCTTGGATCGGACCTGATCCAACTCAGAATGGGTTCGCCACTTTTAAAGGCCGGGCGGGTGTGATGAAACCCTCACCCGACTCTTTCGGTCGCTCCCGCAGCTAGGGCAGGGGACGGGCGACGAAAAGGCAGCGGCGGCGAGGCGATGTCGGCGGCACACCAGGACGGCGACGATAGCGGCGAACTCAGTCGGCGGAGATGCAGAAATCAGTCGAGGGGTTCGTCGATGGAGAGGAGGCGGTGGACGGGTGGCTCTGGTGTTGGAGGCCGTCGATGGCTAAGGACGAAGGCGGCAAGATCCGGCGGAGGAAGAGGCGGCGAGAGATCGTGGCGAAGGCACGGCGATGGCAGAGGTGGTTGCGGAGACGTCGGCGATAAGATCTGGGCAGCGGCGATGACCTGAATCAAGGAAGGCGACGACGACGGGGGGCGGGGATCGCCGGCGATGAGATCTAGGGCGACGTCGGCTCTGTCGAACGTGGCAGAGGAAGAGGACGACGACTGAGATCTGTTTGGCCGTTGGGGTGGTTGCTCCTCACTCTTCCCCGATCAAACCTGGATTTGAGAGGCGGTGGCGTGGCTGTCGGCGGCGAAGTGGGGGGCCTCGATTGGCCCTGTCGAGTTTAGGGTGGCGGCGAAGGCGGCGAGATTTGGAGGGGGTGATGAACAGTGAAGATTTGGAATTTTCAGTGATTTTCGATGAAAATTTCACTGTAAATTTTTTTTTTTTCACTGTAAAATTTTTTTTTTTGAGCGGATCTGGAATAGATCTAGGGTTTGGGGAGTGGAAGAAAAATTTGAAAAAGAAAAATTTGAAGGGGATTGAAAACCGGTGCTCTGATACCAAAATGATGTAAAACCACCTGGATCGCAATCACCTTCAAATCACAACTAAAATTTAAATTGCGAACAAGATAAGATTTGGGTTTCGACCCCTTGCACGGGCTTCTCACCCTAAACTCGAGAGCAGCAGAACTCAAGAATTTAACAAAGTAATTTGAGGAAAAGTTTTAATCATTCATTCATTAATTCCCAATACAATAGTCTAGGGGGCCTTATATAGGCTTTACAAGAGAGGAGTACTGGGAACTAACCGATGTGGTACTAAACGCCCACAAAAGAATAAAATAAAAGGAACACAAATAAAGCTAAAACATCTGCTATCCATAAAGTCTGAAACAAATCACATCTAAAGCCATAGAAGACCACCGCGTCGCCTCCTGAAGTATACTCGATCGAACCTGCTCCTGGGCGGTGGCATGATGTCCTCATCACCTTCATATCAAATCAAACCCATATACTCAATAAAATTCAAAGCTAATGTATTGACAATTTGAAATTTGAAAACAGTATCGTATCAGGGATGTACGATACATATCATGTATTGTATGATAACTTACCCAACCCAATACAATTATCCAGTTCTTATTGTTTTCTTTCCATATTGTATCGTACCATTAGGATATTGGCAGCTGTGCTACCTGCTATTACTTGAGGGTCAGTGGCGAAGGTACAACGTCCTTGTTCTAACTAATCAATGTGTTTTAAGGAGAATGCTCACTTGTGGATTTGTTTCTTATCCATATATTTCCTGTGTTTGAGACCTCATTCATAATAATAATGATGTTGACGACGACGACGACGACGACGATGATATGAAGAAAACATTCCTAATTAAGAAAGTTTATTTCTTCCTCTATGCACATGATACCAGAAAGTGGGAGGAGTTTCTGGAGAAGTTCTTAAACCATTTGCTTACCAAGGATTTCTTTCTTTTCTGTAATAATCACAGAGGAACCAAGGATTAATAGTAGGGGAGTATGTTGGGTGGGTACGGAAGGTATATCGGTATCACCATTTTTGTTTTTGTTTTCTTTTAGCAGATATGAACCCCAATACAGATATTCTTCCGGCACTCAATGTCTATATTTGATATAAACAAATTTAAAATCAGATTGATACGGATAGTAGCTGGATATTAGTGGTATATCAATGAAAGGACTAAAAGTAGTGGAGAAAAATGTGTTAAATCCTTAAATTTATGCTTTTGCATATACATTTATCATTAGTTTGAGTTACTTTTAATGAAAATGTTGCATCATATACTATTGCATACAGTTTTACATATATATGTTCGGAATCTTCGGAAATATTCTGCATATTTGGACATTGATAATTACTGCTATAATATTTGGATCCATATTTTAATCTGGTCACCAGATACCCATATTTGTGAAAAGAAATATGGAATTGGATAAGGAACATTATTATTCATATTTGTTTTCACCCCTAATTAGCAAATTGATTAAGTTATTATTACATATCCATTGGCCAATGCAGCATCAGGAAATCTATGGTAACTTATCAGCAGGGTTTGGAATCTCTGTATTGGTATCAATTATAGGTTTTTGGTATCGTAATCGGCAACATCGGCTGTTTATTGGCCATTTCGTCTTGTCGTGTTAGCAATATTGATATCATCTCTGTCATATCAGGATGTATCGATAATATTGGTATCAAGCATAAATATTGGTATCGGGCTATATTTCCATTATGTGGAGGTTACCAGTGTGGATCTATGAAAAAAGTTTCATAATTTATTTCTTTTGCAGCAGACAGGGGATAGTCCTATCTATACAAGCTGGACGATGCCTTATCACATCTTTTTGCCATCTTTTGGTACAATTTGTAAACTAAAGAAACAAGTTGGATAACCATCCTAGTGTTCTTTTGTAATGGTTTCTAGTAATAATCCTTTTGCTCTTTGAATCCATGTTTCATTGTGATCTTTGCTCATTATTAAGAAGATAGTTAAATTTAGCACATTAGTGTGCTGGGCTGCTGACTGGTCAAGTAGTTTTATTGAGCAATGTTAGTATTTGGAGTGCCTCATATTCATTGGAAAAGAATTTAGGTTTTTGGCAATTTCCTAATACAAATCTGTCTCCTATTTTGGTTTGGATACGGGTTTTCTATTTCTTTAAGGAGGTGTTGATTTGAGTTTGTGTTTGGATTAGGATTATCCCAGGTGCCTATATAAACCCCTCAGGGGGTAGCCTTTTGAAGGTGTGTCAAGAATTTAAGAGAAATTTTAGAATTTCATCATTGAGAGTTGTGAGAGAGATCTCATCGTAACTCTTATATTTTCTTCAATAAATATTTCTCCCCTTCTCCCTGTGGACATAGGCACATTGCCGAACCACATTAAATCTTGTGTTTTTTGGTTGTGTGGTGATTGCTTGCTAATGGTAGATCTTCCGCGCTTCTGCTTTCGCTGCCGAGTCTTCGACTTGGTGTTCCTCTGTTATTTGATCGGTGATAAATCATCAACAATTGGTATCAGAGCGATGGCTAGCAAGATGACCACGACAACCAAGTTCAAGGTGGAGAAATTCGACGGAAAGTCCAACTTCCTGTTGTGAAAGATGCGAGTAATATCGTTGCCCTGAAGGAGGGCACACATAAGATCCTGCTTGGTATTGCAAAAGATTACTGTGCCTTGAGGGTCTTTAATGTACAGGCTCTCCAGCCTACCACAGACCAGCAATTGTCTCCTCGTTCATCATGTTGTAGAGAACCTCATATTATAGGCACAGTATGATCGTCGCCTTTGCGCGTGCGCAAACAAGCTCTTTATGAAGAAGCAGTTATACAGTTTTCGGATGAAGAAATGTACGTATATTCTACGACATTTCAATGCTTTTAATAGAATTTTAAGCGACTAGTTAGATCTAGAGGTTAAGCTAGAAGAAGAAGACAAAACTCTTCTGTTAATCTTTTCTCTTCTATCAAGTTATGACCACTTGAAAACTACCATCATGTATGGTAAGGAGACCTTAGAGTTAGAAGATGTCAGATAGATACTCCAAAATAATGAGCTGATGAAGAAAACAGATTCTATGGAGGAGGTCTCAAGATTATTTGTCAAGGGTCAAAGGGGAAGATCAAAGAGTAGGGGACCCAAAAGGAATCCAGAGGCTTCTAGTAGTTTCTCTTTCTACTTTTGTAAGAAACCAGGGCACATCAAGAAAAATTGTATAAAATACAAGTAGATGCTGAAGAGAAAGGCGGCAAAGATTCTGATGGGGTTAGTACCAGTGAAAAGTCAGATCAAGCCCGGGTTATCGAAGAAGTAGATGGGAATTCATGTGATGTCTTGACGGCTGAGTCAAGAAAAGATAAATACTCAGATGTTTGATTACTTGACTCGAGGTGCACATACCACATGTCTCCAAAAAGAGAGTGGTTCAGTACTTACAAGCGTTATGATGATGGCTCTATCCTAATGGGAAATAACGCTGTAAGTAAGACTGTTGGCATCGGTAACATCCGTATGAGGATGTTTGATGGACAGGTTCGAACCCTCACGAACGTTTGACACGTTGCGATTTAAAGAAGAATCTTCTCTCGTTGGAAGCTTTGGAAGCTCGCGGGTACAAATTTTCTGGTGCAGATGAAGCAATCAAAGTTATTAAAGGCTCCATGATAATTCTCAAAGGAGAACGAACAACAAATTTGTACAAGTTGACAGGAAGCATTATTATTGGTGATGCTTTAGCAGCAACAGAGAAGGAGGATACTACAAGACTTTGGTACATACGTTTTGGACACATGAGCGAGTAAGGTCTTCAAGTCCTACACAAAAGGAGTGCTCTACCAGGTATCAAATATTGCAAACTTGATCTTTGCATTATGGGTAGGCAGCGTAGAGTAGCTTTCTCTACATCTCAGCACAAGACAAAGAGCTTGCTAGATCTCATACACACGGATGTGCGAGGGCCTTCGTAAGTAGCATCCATTGGAGGTGCTAGATACTATGTTACTTCTATAGATGATTTTTCAAGAAAAGTTTGGGTATACTTCTCGAAGCAGAAATCAGAAGTATTTCAGAAGTACAAGGAGTGAAAAACTTTGATGAAAAATCAGACGGGACGGAAGGTGAAAGTCTTGAGGTCCGATAATGGAGGGGAGTACACCTCCAAAGAATTCAAAGACTACTTAGCAAGCAAGGGCATCAAACACCAGCTAAGTATTGCAGGGCGATCAGAACAAAACAGAGTAGCAGAGCGCATGAATCAGACACTTATAGAGCGTGCCCATAGTATCAGATTACAGGCTGACATGTCAGAAAAATTTTGGGCAGAGGCGGTGAATCATGCGAGTTATCTGGTAAACTGTCTCCATCAACATCTATTAATCTTCAAATCCCAGAGGAGATATAGTGAGGAGTATCTGTGGACTATTCAACCTTACGAATTTTCGGTTGCCTGATATATAGTTTGGTTGATAGTAAGAAAAGAAACAAACTGGAGTTCAAGTCTAAGAAATATATCTTCATCGGGTTCACCAAAAAAGTCGAGGGTTTTAGACTTTGGGATCCCGAGAAAAAGAGCGCCTTTACTAGCAGAAATGTGATTTTTAATGGAAATTCAATATTGCGAGAAAAGTTAGAGACGGAGGATAAAGCACAAGGTGGAACTTCAGACAGTTTGGCAACAGACACTTAGGAAAAGAGAATCAAGTTCTCAGATAACCCTACAAGGCCTGAAGGGTTAGAAGAGGACTCCTCAAATTCAGATAGAGACAAACAGGAGGCTACTCAATAGCAACCTAGACCGTTAAGGCTGTCAGTCAGAGTTACGGTACCACCAATAAGGTATGACTGGGATGAAGATCATGTCTCTTTCGCATTAGTAACAGAAATAGGACAATCTGACAGTTACAGGGCAGCAATCGAGGCAGATGACCACGACAAGTGGATTATAGTCATAGAGCAAGAGATGGAGTCTTTGGATAGAAACCAAACATGGATGTTAGTCGATCTTCCAAAGGACTCCAAGGCAATAGGTTGTAGATGGGTCTTTCACAAGAAAGATAATGAGCAATACAAGGTAAGGTTAGTTGCCAAAGGATATGCTCAGAAGGAGGGTATTGATTACAATGAGATTTCTCTCTCCTGTAATCAAGCATATATCTATTCGGATGTTATTGATCTAGAGTTGGAGCAGATGGATGTACATGAAACAACCTGAAGGTTACATTCCGGAAGGTAAAGGAAATAAGGTGTGTCTTTCAAAGAAGTCTTTTTATGGACTTAAGTAGTCTCCCAGGCAGTGGTATAAACGGTTTAACTCTTTCATGATCAAGGCCAAATACAACAGATGTGAGTATGATAGTTGTGTCTATTTCAAGCAGAGTGATGATCCGATATATTTGCTGTTATATGTGAATGATATGCTGATTGCTGCGAGAAACAAGACACATGTTTAGAAGCTTAAAGCTTAGCTCAAGAAGAAATTTGACATGAAGGATTTGGGAGAAGGTAAGAAGATCTTAGATATGAAAATTACTCGAGACAGAGGCTCAGGAAGTCTTTAGCTATCCTAGGAGAACTATGTTCTCAAGGTGTTGGAGAGATTCAACATGGCAGTAGCAAGACCAGTCACCACTCTTTTGGCATGTCACTTCAAATTATTCTCCAAGCAGTGTCCACAATCACGGGGAAATAATGAAGAGATATCTTGAGTACCATATGCTAGTGCGATGAGATCACTCATGTATGCGATGGTCTACACCAGGCCTGACTTAGTCTATTCAGTTAGCACAGTAAGTCAGTTCATGTCAAATTCAGAAAAGCAACATTAGGAAGCAGTGAAGTGGGTGCTACGATATCTACAAGGGACTGCGAGACTAGACTTGATAGTTTAGAGATTGAAAACGGGGAAGTCTAGGTTACTATAAGGCTATATTGATGCAGATTATGCAGGAGATCTTGATTAGCGAAGATCTACGACGGGCTATGTGTTCACAGTAGCTGAGTGCGTCATTAGTTGGAAGGCAGAATTGTAAGATACAATTGCTCTTTCAACGAGAGAAGCGGAGTACATGGCTGCAGTTGAGGCGTCAAAGGAAGCTTTATGGTTGTAATGATTGGTTGAGACACTCAAATCATACATGATTCAGTTCGGATTCATTGCGATAGCCAGAGCGCTATTCTCTCGCTAAAGATCACATGTATCACAAGCAGACGAAGCACATTGATGTGAGATTTTATAAGATACGTTAGTGAATCGTGGATAATAAGGTGATCAATTTGGTAAAGACCAGCACGAAGAAGAATCCGATAGATATAATGACGAAGACCATCCCAGTGGAGAAGTTTAGAGCATCAAGGTTCTTCAAAGGTAAAATGACGAACGGGCTCTTGGGAGGGAGACATGTGAAGTCACAAAAGGGGGAGAAAGGAAGGTGAATGAAGCAGATGCCAATTTCTACAGAGGGACTCAATGAACATGAATCAAGGTGGAGATTGTTAATATTTAGAGTGCCTCATATTCATTGGAAAAGAATTCAGCTTTTGACAGTTTCCTTATACGGATCTGTCTCTTGTTTTAGTTTGGATACAAGTTTCTTATTTCTCTAAAAAGGTGCTGATTTGAGTTCGTGTTAGACTAGGATCATCCCAGGTGCCTACATAAACCCCTCGGGGGTGGTCTTTTGAAGGTGTGTCAAGAATTCAATAGAAATTCTAGAATTCCACCATTGAGAGTTGTGAGAGAGATCTCATTATAAATCTTGTATTTTCTTCAATAAATATTTCTTGCCTCCTCCCCGTGGACATAGGCGCATTGCCGAACCACGTTAAATCTTGTGTTCCTTAATTGTGTGGTGATTACTTGCTAGTGGTAGATTTTCTACGCTTTCGCTGCCGAGTCTTCGACTTGGTGTTCCTCTGTTGTTTGATCGGTGATAAATCATCAACAATGCTTGCCTTTTATGCAAGTTGTTTCTATTCGTGTACTGATGTTCTCCTAACTCCTAAGTACAACATTTTCTTGGATGCAACCCGCATCATTCCTATCACCTTCTAGAAATGTTTTTTCTTTCCTTTTTCTTTGCATCTTGGTTTATTATCTCTTTGGTTCTTGTAGGTGGCAAGCCAAGAAACATATGGAACTCTGGGTGCCATTGTGAAGAGCCGAACAGGCAGTGGACAAGTAGGTTTTCTCACAAATCGCCATGTAGCAGTTGATCTGGATTACCCTAGTCAGAAGATGTTTCATCCATTACCACCCAACCTTGGACCTGGAGTCTATCTGGGCGCTGTGGAGAGGGCCACATCTTTCACCGCGGACGATCTTTGGTATGGAATATATGCAGGAATGAACCCAGGTAACATAGTTGCAGATTGTCAGTGTCGTTGTTTCTTATGTCTTTGACAAGTATGTTAACCTTTAAATTCAAAAAACATCCTAACCTTTAAATTCAAAAACATCCGTTTAAGCTCATGTCACTCCAAAGTACTATATAAGGCTTACAGGAAAATTTTCCAGACACTCACTTTTCTAGTTGTTCATGTGGTTTCCCCTTAATGTAGTTAGAATTTAATAGCAATTATCCAACACTGTTATTTAGGTGTTAGAAATTTCAGGATTTGAACTTTTTAAACAATCCCGTATGATAGAAGTGATCAGCCTACCAACTCTTTTGATATCAAAGCAATTGGGGAGCAATTTGTTGCAACTCTAGGTGGGGATGTCAACTTATTATCTGGACCTCTCACCCAATCTGAATTTTCTTATATCCATACCTGGATATTAGAAGGTAGGATTTCAGAAGATAAATTGAGAGCAGGTCTTGCCTCGTGGACGAGAAGGAATCATGGGGATAATTGCCTTGGCCTGTCTAGTGCGGATCTTTGATTACCTAATACCAAATCCAGTGACAAGTCTTTTAAGTAGGTGGAAAATTCACCTCGCTTCATTAATAAGATTATAACGAAACAATGTACAAAACATTAAGATTATAACGAAACAATATACAAAACATTACAGCTATATCGAAAGCACTACATAGAGGAACAAAGTATAGAGGACAAAACCAAATCCAGTGGCAGTCATAGGAGTGTCACTATCTTTCCTGTCATACAACTGATAATAGAAGTAGCAGTATCTTTTCTAATAACTGTTTTTGGTTAATTTTTCTTATTGATTGTTGAATGATGTTCTAATTCCCAAACATACCTCTTACCTGTTGATGCACATGCAGAGACTTTTGTCCGAGCAGATGGTGCATTTATCCCCTTCGCTCATGACTTTGACATGTCGAATGTCACCACTCTTGTGAAATGTGTTGGTGAAATTGGAGATGTCAAATGTATAGATTTGCAGGCTCCAGTAAACACTCTCATCGGAAAACAGGTGGTTAAGGTTGGAAGGAGCTCGGGATTTACCACAGGCACCATAATGGCTTATGCTCTTGAGTACAATGATGAGAAAGGAAATTGTTTCTTCACTGATTTCCTCGTTGTCGGTGAGAACCAACAGACATTTGATCTTGAAGGTGATAGTGGGAGCCTCATTATACTAAGCGGTGAGGGTTGTGAAAAGCCAATGCCTATTGGGATCATATGGGGTGGAACGGCTAATCGTGGTAGGTTAAAGCTTAAAGTTGGTCAACCTCCGGAGAACTGGACAAGTGGAGTTGATCTTGGCCGGCTTCTTGATCTCCTAGAACTCGACCTCATTACGACTGCTGCAGGACTCCAAGGTTTGTATTTTTCTTGTGGTGCTCCATTTCTCTATTTCGAGTTTCCTCTTAGCAACAAAAAGACTAAAAACTCTGAAAAATTGTCTTTAAAGAAGCGGTGATGAAGCAAAGAAGCGCTTATTCCACAATAGAAGAGTCATCCCCTTCAGAGGGAGGCGCCCGTATTGAAGAAAGGAATGAAGAGATCTCCGAACCTCTGGGGTTTAACATCCAGCAGCTGCCTCTTGATGGTGCTTCTGGTTCTGGCCTGCAACAGGATGCTAGTGGTGACTTCCATGTAGATACTTCTGCCAAAGCTGTGAAAAATGTGGAGGAGCATCAGTTCATACCGAGCTCCCCCATCCATTGCAACCAAGAAGACAACAGTACTCATGAAGCAAGGAATCCCTCTGCATTGTGGAATTCTAGCGATGAAGACCTCTCTTTTTCTTTGCAGCTGGGGGATCGAGAACCCAAGAGACAGCGTTCGGATCCCATAATTGATGATTGAATCACCAAAAACAAGAGTTTTGCATTAGCCGATGCTGCAATATGCAAACAGAGAGTTTACTGAGCTGCGTAGAAGTTGTCAGTGAGTTGAGCAAATTAGCAGATGTTGTAGTTTTTGTGTGTAGACACAGTAGAAAGCAAACAGTTGCTGGCTTAATAGTTTTGGTGCATTTCAAGTTGTAGCCATAAATATTTTAGGCAAGCTCCTTTACCTCAAACAGGAAGTTTAATAGGCAAAAATGTGTTTAATAGAAAAATTGGTTCATATTTCCAGTTGAAAAAAAAATGACAGTTGGTATTTTGCTGAGAACACTGTCAGAGCTTATTCTTTTAAGCTTTGATGGATTCAATTGTGTCAGTTAAAAATTACATCTTGCTTTTTGAGAGTTTTTTAGGTGTTCGGAAATAAACAGTTTAATGTAAGCACAAAATTAGGCTATAAAATTGGGGCCAAGCCCACTGGGCCCAAATAAGATGCAGTTCAAAGAGTTAGCTCATTATCCTAGCCCAAAAGCTTTCACTTTTATTGGTTCATTTTTTCAGATAAAAGCCCACAAACGCTCTCCTTCAATCAGAGAACTTTTTCTTTTGTGTTTTGGTTCGTCCCCAGAATCCAGATTCAATCAAGGGAAAAAAAAAACCTATAAACCCTCTCTCTTCTCGAATCTCTGAAGACCTGAATCAGTTCCATCGATCACGCGCTCCATCGAGGGCTCCACAGAAAAAAGGTCAGATTTTTAATATCTTTCTCTCCTCTTAATTATTTTTATTTAGGGCTAGGGCTTTACAACCTTAAAAATGAAAAAAAACCCATATGACTCCAAGCTGAGATGTTCAGAATCACCGCATATTTTGATTTGCTAGTAATAGTTTTGTGAGATTTTGTAATAAGATGAGGGTCAGTTCTTTTTCATATTTTTTCTCAACAACTAGAGCTATGTGCTGATCAAATAGCCTTTTTTGTTGTTTTTTTTCTTGAGCTCTCTCTTTCTCTGTAGCAACAGTTGTCCCGGAACAGAATGTGGTTGCTCCAAGTTGAGGAATTGAGGTTATATTATAATATATGAGTTATTGAGTATGATTAAGGAGTGATTTTGTTGCTCGCCCCTATCTATTATTAATTTCCTTCTGTTGATAGTGGTACTGAAATTGTTGAGGTCAAGGCTCTCATTCGATTTAGAGTAATGGAAAAAAAAAGACCTAATGTTTTTTAATTTGTCATTTTTGAGCTCCTTTCTTGCTTGTCAGGTAATATGTTTGTTTGATAATCTATAGATTTCGCTTATCGTTTTTGTTAGTTGATCATGCTAGATTAAATATTAAATATGTCAAAATTTTATGATTATTTTGCAATTCTCAGCAGTAGATTACATATGCAGCTTATAATAACTGAATATGTTACATCATATCTCCTTTGCATTCTGATTTTTTTTCTTTCTTTCAATGCTCTAGCATAGTGCCTGTGGTATAGTAGAAAATATGTGCATCATGCTTGTCCTCTATTATGAGCATGATTTTTGGTGTGTTCAGAATGGAACTTGTTCAGCTTCAAATAATAATATATTAGAAGTCTCTTTAATTTAGTATACAATTGGTTTTAACAAAATATAATTTTCTTTGTTACTCATTTTGTTTGTTTCCTATGCAGTTAAATGAATCCCAACCATACTTTTCAGCATTTGGACTTCTAGATATCTTGAATGGGTGCTATGGCGGGAATGGTTCTGCCATCTATAGGTCGTGTGAGACTTACTGATCTGGTAGCGTCTGAAGGGCTTCCTTCTGAAACTTACAAAGTCTCTGTGTCAACTCTAATGCATTCTCTTGCTCAGTACTCTGCTATAATTGTTCAGTTACCAGCTACTGATGGTTCACTTTTAAAGTCTGGATTGGAATCTGCTCGTCTTTTCTTTCATCAAAGAGAATATACTTCTGCTGATATGGTTCATACTAGCGATTCACGTGAGTGGTGCAGGACCTCTGGCTATTATTCAGACCCCCATTCATGGCAAGAAATCTACGATTACAGGCCTGGTCTTACTCCAACGGATCCTAATGGTACGATGGAATTTCCTCCAGCTGGTCTTCCCGATATATTTACATTACTTGGAAAGGCTGCTCGATGCATTTTGGAGGCTATCAGCTTTTCCCTAAATTTACGCAGCTTTTCATTCAGTGAGATTCTTGATAACATCCCTTTGAGGAGCAGAGAAATATCATCCTCGGTCCTTTCAGTATGCTGTCACTCGAGGCCTTCTTTCCAAGGAGCACAGCACCATAACTTGACGACAACAGAAGATGGGCAATTAGTCATGTTCTCGGACCATGAGCATCAAGTTGATAAGAGCTTACTTACTCTTGTTAAATCAGATAGGGCAGGCTTGCATATAAAGGACTACCATGGGCATTGGATACTTGTGGATGGAGATCTTGGCCCGCAGGATGCCATTGTCTATCCTGGCCTTGCACTTTACCAGGCCACAGCTGGTTATGTTAGTGCAGCTTTGTACCGCACTGAGATGGGTAACTTGCGGGGTAACATGTATGGACGACACTCTTTGGCTTTCAAGCTCATGCCAAGATCCATGGCAAGTTTCAGCTGTTCTGAGATGACAGCAGCTGGCTATGGGTTGAGGCCCAATTCCAGCTCCCAATACCAGTGGACGACTTTATGCAGAGATCACACCCTACTGAACAATTATTTACTAAGCATACCTTTCCAAATTATACTTTTCAAGCAGGCCAGGATGGTAGGTCTAACATATTCATATTTCTGAAGTAATATCACCCATGCTAATCTTTCATTGAAATGCACTATATTTCTAGTTTGTGCAATATGATTCTTATATTTGTAAGTTGAAGATCGTTTTTCTATGAATTTCTTATTGTATGATCCAATTGAGTTGTACAGTATAATATTTGGTAATTTAATCTTTCATTACATGATGTTCAGCACATCCTTTTGCCACCAGCCTATTCACAGTACCACACATCTTTCATTACATGACTTGTCAATATTGCATGACTGTCAACTTACTACTGCCCATTGACAACACCACAGGGCATTGGCTTGCCAAGAATAACAAGTTTTCACACTGAATGTTTTCAGTTCACACACACTGCAGAAGTGTGCTGCTCTTTTGACATCTTCTACTGAGTTGCTGGAAACTGTAAATTAAAAGTCCCTTTTGAGATTGCTAATATCTCTCACCTCATGTCTTTGAAGTTTCATTCATCTACTACTCACTCTTCTTAACTTGGGATTAAAAAGTTTCTCTTTTTGACTTGTATTATCTTTATAACTATAGTAATTGTTAGGAAATTTGGAACTAATGGGGACATCTCGCCAGGATTGCGATTCTACGTCAGGATACGTCGTCGCACCCTTTCCGTATGGTTCGATTAGAGCTTGAAGTCTCAAGCTATATTGGATTGGTTATCCTAGTCATTTGCTTTTAATTGTAATTTTTGTTATTTATTTCTGGTAATTTATTTTAGTCCCATATTCATTGTATTAAATATCGGCCGATATACCGGTATATCGGCCGAGATACCGGTATTTTATCCAAAACGATATGATAAGTGCAAAAAATTACCGGGTATCGTTTTGGACTGATATTGGCCGATATATTGCCACGTGGCCGATATATCGGCCGATATCCGAGATGAAATATCCGATATATCGGCCCTTATAGTTACTTATTTGGATAATAATTATTATTTTTTGTTTGAGAGATTGTTTTATTTTATTCTATGTTCATTATGATATTTCAATGATGTTTTCATATGATGTTTGGATAATAACTTATTTCTTTTAATAATGTCTTATATGTATTTACTTTTGATATATCAACTGGTATTTAGTACCATATCGTGATAAATCACCAGGTATCCGGTACATAATTTTGCCGACCGGTATATCGCTGATATCCGATATTTAAAACACTGCCCATATTGGTTGTGATGGGATTTCTCTGTTGATGTAGGCCTATTTAATGCAGTGTTTTAAATGTCGGATATCAGGAAAATGTTGAATGTCGTAATCGGATGTCGGATTTCAGATTTCGGAGATATTTCGGGGCCATCTAGTAAATTTCGGACGTCGTGACGGATAACAAATATATATCCTAGATGTCTTAAATAATGTAATTTTAAAATTCTTATCAAGGTAATACGTACACAACTTATGCAAAACTACATAAATATGTTTGTGATAGGTGTTCTTAACTTAAACATTTTGCATATATTCACTAATCCATTGTTAAAATTTTTCAATTGCTCCAACTTTCAAGATCAATCAACATACTGGGGTTTTCCCGAAATGTCGGCCGACATTTCGGGAAAATGTCGGCCGACATATCGGATTTTTCTTGAAATGTTGGCCGACATTTTCCAAAACGCCATTTCAAATGCGGATAGGGACGGTGAGGGCTTGAAAATGAAATGTCGGCCGACATTTCGGAAATGTCGGCCGACATTTAAAACACTGATTTAATGTCAAGACTAGTATTGAATTTTTTAGTTTTAGATTAATAAAAAAATTGCTTTGAAAGCTTTGTAGTCTGTGTGCGTGGGTGAGAAACCTTAGGGAGAGAACCCAAATTTGTGTTTGTTCCCCATCATTTTTGGTATCAGAGCCAGTTGCTGAATTAAATCTTGAATAAACAGTCAATCCAATTACAAAATAAACATCTGAATTCATTTAAAACCCAAAAAGAAAAAATAACCCTACTGCCTCCTTTTCTTCTCCATGCTCCTCAAGCCCACCGCCAAATCCATCTCGTTCTCTCTCTTCTTTTCATCCCTCTTTCTCTTCCCCCCCCCATCTCCACGATCATCTTCCTAGCGCTCGATTCCTTGTGCGAAGTTATCAACCATCTCCGATCTCCCCCACCATGATCCAAGCTTTGTCGATCATCGTCGACCGCCGAATTAGATTCCCCACTACTCTCTCTTCTTTGTGCTTCCAGATCCCACCACCATCTCTGAGCACCGACCTCTGATGCGGCCACCTGAGTTCCTATCGGAGATTGAGATCTATGCTAATCTGATCGTAATCTCGTCCCGAGCTCTCCTCCCGAGCCTCCGACGACGAGCTCTTCTCCTGAAGCTCCAACGACGCCATCCAGGGTCCGCCAGAGCTCACCGGGCCTCACTGCATCGTCCTTCAGTCTCGAGATCCACCGCCAATAGTCAAGATCTCCACTGACGGCCAAGCTCTCCTCCGCCTGCCATCAGATCTCATCTCTCCTCCGATCTCACCTGCCAGCCACTCCCCTCCAACGTCAAACTCCACCATGACAGCGCGTCGATATCCTCGCCGCCGACTGTCCCCTGTAGCCGAAGCACCAACCTCATCAACTTCCAGTCTCCATCCTTAACGACCCCTTTTGAAGCTCGGTGGAGCCCTCGTTGCTTTTGTCACCGAATTCGGACACCGCCGTCGCCGTCCAATCCCAAGATAGCAAAGTCTTCTCGCTGCTCTGCCGCCACACCTTCTCAAATCTCGGTCATGATCTCCGGCTCCTCAACTCAATTCTCTGCCTGCAGCAAGCTCCTCCTGAGATCTCCTGCGCCGCCCGACTCCACAGCTTCTTCCACTCTACGAGAGCTTCGATCCAGGTAATTAGTAATCATGTATACTCTCCTTTGAATGAAAATTTTTGGTACCACTTTAGTACTGTCATCTTAATTTCATTGATTATCTGTCATCCACAAATAGTGAGTGTGTGTTCCTGTTTGACCTTATGGGTTGCATCTTAGTATTAATTTAGAGACTACTACAATGGGCGTCGAAATATTTGCATACAATTAATATTTTATAAAATTTGAGGCCTGCAAAATGATTACATCACAGTCTATATTTTAAACTTTTGAGCTTGGTGGTAAATTCATTCGCTTTATCGTGTGGATTGCTTTACTGAATTGTTGCTGATTCTCCTTGTCTTATGCATCATCCTGCACGGTTGCATTAGAGTCCATTAGTTGCATATAAATAAATATAGAAAAAAAAGAAAGTTACATAAATCCAGCATTTAGAAGGTAGAAAATATTAACTGTGTCTGCGTACTCGTAGTGGTAAAGTCTACTACACAAATAAATCCAATATAGACATGAATCTCAATGCTTCTTCATCTGGTATCACCTCACCAATAGATTACCTTACTCCTGAAATTCTAAAAACCCTTGAGGAAATTAAGGCCCAAATGAACATCTTAGGTCAGAGAATGGATAGGTTAGAGGTTGAACGTCGTGATAGAGGCCGTAATGAAGAGCGTCAACTCAACTAACGCCGAGAGGAGAGAATCAACAGGAGATAAGATGATGAACGGTATGTGAAGAACATCAAATTGAACGTATCGAATTTGACGGTCGCATAGACCCACAATATTACCTTGATTGGGTAATGAGTCTAGAGCATTACTTCAAGTGGTATGAGATGTATCAAGAGCAACGAGTTCGTTTTGCTGCTATGAAACTGGCGAGACAAGGGGGTCAATATTGGTTAAATGTTGAAAGGCTGATAGCGCTAAGGAGGTAAAAACCGATTCGAATTTGGGATGAGATGAAGGCCAAGTTGAACCAGAAGTACTTCCCAATTACTTTTCAGGATCAATAGCTAAACAATAAAGTAGGCTTACTCAGGGAACTCGCTCTGCAGCTGATTACATCAAGAAATTTGATGAGTTTTTGACCCGATGTAGCGAGTTTGTTGATGAATCTCCTATGATGACCCTTTCTAGATTTAGATCTGGCCTTCGTGAAGATCTCCATAGAGAACTTTTTGTAAGAGGTGTTAGTGTTTTAGAACACGCCTATCAGATAGTTCAGGACTTAGATGCTTTTCAGGGATCTTATTATCAACGAGGTTTAGATTATAAGTGTCAGAGCGCTAGAATCAACTCTGGAGAGCTTAAAACCAATCACAACAGTGCTCCGACAGTATATCTCAAGGGTAAGGGCCTACCTGAGAGCGTACTCCGAGCCAACCCTCGCACTCAATGCTTTAAATGTCAAGGTTATGTGCATGTAGAGAAGTTCTGCTCAAGTAAATTCAGAACTCTTTTTTTGGATGATCAATCAGATGAGGTGCATGACGAGTCTCAAAAGGAAGTTGTGTTCATAAGAAATGAGGGTAGCGTTTCTGAGGATGATACGAAACACGAGTTTCTTAACACTATTAGGCATGTTGCTGTCGTTTGATGTACTCTCGCACAACCTGAAGATACGGTTGATCGGCGTAAAATCACGATCTTCTACACGTGAATAAAGATTGGCGACTAAAACTGCAAAATCATTTTGATAGTGGGAGTTGCATAAATGTTGTCATCCAGTTTGATTTCGAAGATATGGTTAAAGACGGTCTCTCACCGTAGTCCATACAAAGTTGCCTGGGTTAACGCAACATCGATGGAGGTAAACGAACGATGTCTTGTACCCGTGCAATTTGTCACATACAAAGATAAAATTTGGTGTGATGTGATAACCATGGATGTAGGTCATGTGATTCTTGGTCGGCCTTGGTGGTTTGATATGGACGTCACCTTGTGGGGAAAGTCCAACATTTGTGCCTTCAACCATGAAGGGCAACGAATCAAATTGATTTCAAGTCAACCAAAATCCAAACAAGGTGAGAAGAAATCAGTGAAAACAACGAAAAGGGTATCATTTAATTAGTCCTAAAGAAATTGAAACAGAAGTGATTAATGGAACACAAATCATCGTTTTGGTTGCTCGAGAAGTCGCGAAAGAATCTCATGAGATGATTCTTCTTGCAGTGACGCCTATTATCACAAATTTTGCTGATGTGTTTCGCAAAGATCTCCCGGAGTAATTGCAACCGATGCGAAACATCCAATATGCTATTGATTTAGCACCGAGAGCTACTCTGCCTAATTTGTCGTACTGTCGGATAAACTGATGAAAGAAACTGAATTACGAAGGCAAGTTGAAGAGTTGTTGAGTAGAGAATTCATACGAGAGAGTTTGAGCCCTTGTGCGGTCTCTGCACTATTGACACCAAAGAAAGATGGAACATGGAGAATGTGTGTGGATAGCCGTGCTATCAACAAAATAACGATAAAATACCGTTTTCAATTCCCAAGCTGGATGATATGCTTGACATGATGTCTGGTGCCACTATCTTTCAAAGATAGACTTGAAGAGTGGTTACCACCAAATTCGAATCCGCCCGGGAGATGAATGGAAGACAACCTTTAAGACGAAATATGGACTGTATGAGTGGATGGTTATGTATTTTGGCTTGTCTAGTGCTCCAAGCACCTTTATAAGGGTGATGGCATAAGTGTTACGACCCTTTATAGGAAAGTTCGTAGTTGTATATTTTGATGACATCCTCATCTATAGTAAATCGACAGAGAACATCTGGACCATCTCTCGCGGGTCTGTGTACTTTTAAGAAAGAAATGTTTATATGCCAACCCTAAGAAGTGTACATTTTTTACAAACTAAGTCATTTTCTTAGGAGTTGTTGTGTCTTCATAGGGAGTCTCTGCGGATCCCGATAAAATTAGGGCTATTTTAGAATGACTAGAACCCTGTAACATTAGGGAAGTGAGAAGTTTTTATGAGTTAGTCACTTTTTACAGACGATTTATCTGAAATTTTAGTACTATTATGGCCTCAATTATCGATTGTTTGAAACAAGGAGAATTCGGATGAACTAAAGCTGTTGCTAAGGCATTCTGGGAAATTAAGGAGAGGATGACGGAAGCTCCTGTTATGAGACTTTTAGATTTTTTGAAAGCTTTCGAAATCACTTGTGACGTCTCGGACATTGGAATAGAAGGTGTTTTGAGTCAAGTAAAACATCTCGTTGCCTATTTTAGTGAAAAATTGAATGATACTCGGCAATGGTATTCTACCTACGATAAGGAGTTTTATGCGGTAGTTCAAGCTCTTGTTATTGGTGCCATTACTTGTTACTGTAAAAATTTGTTATCTATTCGGACCACAAAGCCCTTAAATATCTCAACTCTTAAAAGAAACTGAATTCGAGGCATGGTAGGTGAGTAGAGTTCTTTCAAGATTATACCTATGTCCTCAAGTATAAGGTTGGGGTCAAAAATTGAGTCGCTGATGCACTTAGTCGTCGTCGCGCCTTACTTTCTGTCATGAGCACTGAAGTGGTTGGTTTTGAGAAAATCAAAGATACTTATGAATCATGTCTTGATTTTGGAAATGCATTGCCTTAAGGGATAGTTTGACTAATGAGGTTGATGACTTTCTTTTGCAAGATGGGTATGTATCCATCGCACCTTCTTGAGAGAATTTTTAGTTTGGAAATAACACGCTGGGGGTTTGCTGGAAATTTTGGATGAAACAAAACAATTGAAGTTGTAGAGCATCGTTCTATTGACCAAGATTGAAGAGAAATGTTGCGAGGTTTGTTGGTCAATGTCGCACATGTCAACTAGCCAAGCAACGAAAATAAAATACTAGCCTCTACACTCCCATTCCAGTTCCAAATTGCCCTTGGCAAGATGTCAGTATGGATTTCGTGCTTGGTCTTCCAAAAACTGCACGAAAACATGATTTCATACTTGTTGTAGATCGTTTCTCGAAGATAGCCCACTTCCTGCCATGTTCTAAAACTTCTGATACATCTCGGATCGCTACGATCTATTTTGATGAAGTTGTTAGGCTACACGGGCTGCCCAAAATAATTGTCTCAGACAGGGATGTTAAGTTCACGAGTTACTTTTGAAAAACCCTGTGGCATAAAATGAGAACTAAACTTTAGTTTTCTACTACCTTTCACCCACAAACTGATGGACAAATTGTAGTCAATAAGAGTTTGGGTAATCTGTTACTGTGTCTAGTGGGTGAGAATTTAAGAACATGAGATCTTGTGTTACCTACCGCTGAGTTTGCATACAATAGTTCTGTCAATAGAATCATAGGAATGAGTTCATTTAAGGTAGTGCATGGTTATCAATTTAGACAACCTATAGGTTTAATTCC
Organism: Agave tequilana; assembly: GCA_038442645.1. Lineage (NCBI taxonomy): Eukaryota > Viridiplantae > Streptophyta > Magnoliopsida > Asparagales > Asparagaceae > Agave > Agave tequilana. The sequence continues at coordinate 26,433 of JAVJIF010020787.1, read as the reverse complement.
CGTGGCACCTCATCATACTAGGATGTCTAAGTTAGCTGCATCATTTGCATCACATATTCATGACTTGCATAAGGAGATCAGCAATCAAATTCAGAAAAGTAATGAAAATTATAAAGCTTATGCAGATTTGCACAAGAAGGTACATGAGTTTAACGTAGGAGACTATGTGATGGTTCGAATTTGTCCGGAACCGTATCCTCCTGGTACCGTGAAGAAATTGCATGTACATAGTGCAAGACCTTCCAAAATTTTGAAAAAAATTAATTCCAATGCATATGTAGTAGATCTTTCATCTGATTTGGGCACTAGTCTTTCTTTTAATATTGAAAATCTGATTGCTTATAAAGATGCAAAATTTTCACCTAATAATCCTATATTGAATGAGCATTCTCATGAGCCAATTTCTGAGAGACCCTTATTACCTCCACTTCTCCAAATACAACCCACCCTTACGACATAACAAATTGATGATCAGATTGTCTCTACTAGAGATGGTGGTTATCACAGATTTTTAGTTTCTTGGAAAGGACTACCTGATTTTGATAACACCTAGATCAATCGGGAGGAGTTCCAACGGTTGGACCCTGATTGTCTAAAGCACTATGAGAGCCGAGAAGGTTCGTATTCGACAGAGTCGAGTCTTCCCCAACCCTGGGGGAATGATGGGGACATCTCTCCAAGATTGTGATTCTACATCAGGAGACGTCGCACCTTTCAATATGGTTTGATTATGTCTTGAAGACTTAAGTTATATTGAATCGGTTATCCTAGTCATTTGTTTTTAATTGTAATTTTTTATTTTTTATTTCTGGTAATTTATTTTAGTCCCATATCGGTTGTGATGAGAATTCTCTGTTGATGTCGGCTTATTTAAGGCTGAGACTAGTATTGAATTTCTTAGTTTTGGATGAATAAAAAAATTGCTTTGAAAGCTTTGTAGCTTGTGTGCTTCAGTGAGAAACCCTAGGGAGAGAATCTCAATTTGTGTTTGTTCCCCATCAGGAACACTCCATAGTCAGTCTTGTCAGTTATCCGGTAGGCCTTTCTTTGTCAAATCTGACAATGTCTTATAATATTATATATTCTCTCTACTTTCATTGTTTATACTTTGACCTAGGTATTAGAGCACTAGAACCTGGAAGCTTTCAGTTTGTGTTTTGTTTGATTTAGCAGTTGGCGGGAAATCAACGGTTTCTATATCAAATCATGTAGATGGTACATTGTACAATATACACATCTTGAAGGGAGCTTTTGCTTTGCAGATCTTCTTCTATAACAACAACTATCACAAAAGCCTTTTATCGCAAACTTTTGGAGTTTGTTACATGAATCCTTTTTCTCCATTGACCTCCATTACGAGCCAACTCCTCTGTTCAATTAGACTTTACCATGTCTTTTTTCCCCCCTACAACCTCAGTCCATATCCTTTTTGGCATCCTTCTAATGCTACCTCCTTCAACTGCAAGTCTGCAATCCTATCAGTCCTACGTAGAGAACTTACTCAGTCTCTGGTACTTCACATGTGCAGACAATCTTAAGTGATACTCCCCGATCTTATTCTTCAACTGAAGAACCTCGGTCTCTCACTTATTAGAAGTCCACTCATTTTGTATCTTATTGTCCATATCAGTACTCTCATTTTATATACATCAATCGGTACTGGACTGCTTTCAGTTGTTTTAATGAATGGACAGTGTATGTGATTGGTTTGTCCACCATTGGTGGGTTGTTAAGAAGGCAGTGATATGATCCTGGGATGTACTTGCAGTAGGACCAGGGACTAGGAGGACCAGGGACCAAGTTGAAGGAATTTAGTTAATGGAAATGTGCTTTTAATGTTGTTTAAGTTCAATTCTTAAGTACTCTGTTGTGCTTCTTCAGAGTAGATATGATCTCGAGGACTGTGGAAGGATTGTCACGATAGATATTGCATTACTTCTTGAGAAGTTTGATGGTTCAGCTACTGATATTGGAGCGAGGATGGGCCTATGTCAAGAAAAATTTGCAAATTTGAAATCATTTAGATGATCTTTCAAGTAGATTTGAATGGTTCACAGTAGGTTATATCTGCATTTTAAGACTCCAGAAAGAAAGGGAGCTGGTCTGTTTCATGACAATGAAAAGCACAAGTTGGTTTCGCTTAAGTTTGAATTTTGGGATTCCCTCTTATGTCCAAAGTTAGTTATAGATATGATCTCGAGGACTGTGGAAGGATGTCACGATAGATATTGCACTACTTCTTAAGAAGTTTGATGGTTCAGCTACTGATATAGGAGCAAAGATGGGCCTATGTCAAGAAAAATTTGCAAATTTGAAATCATTTAGATGATCTTTCAAGTAGATTTGAACGGTTCACACTAGGCTATTCTGCATTTTAATACTCCAGAAAGAAAGGGAGTTTGATCTTTTTCATGACAATGAAAAGCACGAGTTGGTTTCACTAAAGTTTGAATTTTGAGATTCCCCTTTTATGCCCAAAGTTAAGTAAAAGGGTGGTTGCACCCCCTCAAACAGATTTACTTTTTGAGCATCATGGTGCCATGCAAGTCTAGGAAGGAAGTTGCATTAGACTTCTTCCAAGTATCAAGCAGGATTTCCTACTGGAAGCTTTTTTACCACACAGAACATGCAACTGAGTACTATACAAACATGGATCTGAGAAGGATGCTTTCAAGGTTTCTACCTAAGACAATCTACAAGAGACATGAGGCAATAGGCAACTTGAGGGAGTTAGCGTGCCTCCATCACCCACTAGAAGTCTAAGAAGCCTGCAGACCTTCAGACCTTAAGACATGCTACTGGAGAAGCAAGTTTGATACAGCCAAACCTTGGAAAGCTCTCAAGCCTTTGTAAACTGACCATCAATGAAGTTTCAGCAACTGAAGACTGTCTAATTCACTTCCCAAACTGAACCGCCTTGCCTTCTTGTGTCTTCAAGCTTCTGAGTTGGCGTTACAGTTGTACCTAGGAGGACTGATAAGACCTTCAGACCTTAAGACATGCTACTGGAGAAGGAATTTTGAGATTCCCCTTTTATGCGCAAAGTAAAAGGGTGGTTGCACCCCCTCAAACAGATTTACTTTTTGAGCATCATGGTGCCATGCAAGTCTAGGAAGGAAGTTGCATTAGACTTCTTCCAAATATCAAGCAGGATTTCCTACTGGAAGCTTTTTTACCACACAGAACATGCAACTGAGTACTGTACAAACATTGGATCTGAGAAGGATGCTTTCAAGGTTTCTACCTAAGACAATCTACAAGAGACATGAGGCAATAGGCAACTTGAGGGAGTTAGCGTGCCTCCATCACCCACTAGAAGTCTATGAAGCCTGCAGACCTTCAGACCTTAAGACATGCTACTGGAGAAGCAAGTTTGATACAGCCAAACCTTGGAAAGCTCTCAAGCCTTTGTAAACTGACCATCAATGAAGTTTCAGCAACTGAAGTGACTGGACTGTCTAATTCACTTCCCAAACTGAACCGCCTTGCCTTCTTGTGTCTTCAAGCTTCTGAGTTGGCGTTACAGTTGTACCTAGGAGGACTGATAAGACCTTCAGACCTTAAGACATGCTACTGGAGAAGGAATTTTGAGATTCCCCTTTTATGCCCAAAGTTAATTAAAAGGGTGGTTGCACCCCTCAAACAGATTTACTTTTTGAGCATCATGGTGCCATGCAAGTCTAGGAAGGAAGTTGCATTAGACTTCTTCCAAATATCAAGCAGGATTTCCTACTGGAAGCTTTTTTACCACACAGAACATGCAACTGAGTACTATACAAACATTGGATCTGAGAAGGATGCTTTCAAGGTTTCTACTTAAGACAATCTACAAGAGACATGAGGCAATAGGCAACTTGAGGGAGTTAGCGTGCCTCCATCACCCACTAGAAGTCTAAGAAGCCTGCAGACCTTCAGACCTTAAGACATGCTACTGGAGAAGCAAGTTTGATACAGCCAAACCTTGGAAAGCTCTCAAGCCTTTGTAAACTGACCATCAATGAAGTTTCAGTAACTGAAGTGACTGGACTGTCTAATTCACTTCCCAAACTGAACCGCCTTGCCTTCTTGTGTCTTCAAGCTTCTGAGTTGGCGTTACAGTTGTACCTAGGAGGACTGATAAGACCTTCAGACCTTAAGACATGCTACTGGAGAAGGAATTTTGAGATTCCCCTTTTATGCCCAAAGTTAATTAAAAGGGTGGTTGCACCCCTCAAACAGATTTACTTTTTGAGCATCATGGTGCCATGCAAGTCTAGGAAGGAAGTTGCATTAGACTTCTTCCAAATATCAAGCAGGATTTCCTACTGGAAGCTTTTTTACCACACAGAACATGCAACTGAGTACTGTACAAACATTGGATCTGAGAAGGATGCTTTCAAGGTTTCTACCTAAGACAATCTACAAGAGACATGAGGCAATAGGCAACTTGAGGGAGTTAGCGTGCCTCCATCACCCACTAGAAGTCTATGAAGCCTGCAGACCTTCAGACCTTAAGACATGCTACTGGAGAAGCAAGTTTGATACAGCCAAACCTTGGAAAGCTCTCAAGCCTTTGTAAACTGACCATCAATGAAGTTTCAGCAACTGAAGTGACTGGACTGTCTAATTCACTTCCCAAACTGAACCGCCATGCCTTCTTGTGTCTTCAAGCTTCTGAGTTGGCGTTACAGTTGTACCTAGGAGGACTGATAGGACTGTAGACTCACGCACACGCAAGAGCAGGCACGCGTGTGCGAGCGCGCGCGCGCGCGCACACACCATTTCTTCAGTAAAAGAACCCTTCTAAGTTTACATGCTCTATATACCTAGGCTAATTGAACAAAAGCCCTCTAAGTTTGTATGCCCTCTATACCTAGTCTAATTGAACAAAAGCCTTCTAAGTTTGTATGCCCTCTATACCTAGGTTAATTGAACAGAGCAGTTGGTCCCCGTGCCCTCTATACATACTATGCGTAAGACGCCCCACAAAATTTCTTGAAAAACTCTTCTGAGTTTATATTGCCTCTATGCCTAGGGGCTAGGCTAATTGAAGAGAGCAGTTGGCCCTTAATGGAAGTCAATGGAGAAAAAGGATTCACGTAACAAACTCCAAAGAACTCCAGAACAACTTACTCGGCCTCTGCTACTTCATGTATGTGAACAATCTCTACTGCTTCTTCCTCTTCTTGTTCTTAACTGAAGCTACCTCCTACTTCTAGAAATACACTGATTTTTTATCCTATCTTCTGGTGTTGCTGCTCGTCCATGTCATCATTCTCAGTTCTACCACACATTTTTGTACATAGTGTTGTTTATTATATCTTTTATTGCATATCTGTTCAAAACCACCATAATTCTGTATGCTAGTTAATCTACTGTTCTCCATGCAACAGCTCTATTTTATGACGTCCGTATCCCCCCGCCCCAATACTGCGTAGTAGTCAGTAAAGGTTACAGAATTGAGATTGTACTTATTTTCACCCATTCTGAAGTGCTCTTTTAATTATGTTATTGCACCTTTTGCATCGTTTGACCTCATCTTAACTTCTATTTTGTTGGTGTCTGGTCTTTATACATTCCTAAGTTTATATATCTTAAGGAGAGGTCCAAAGTTCCTTTCATTTGTGTCGACCTTTGACTTACAGCAGACTGTGCTAATAGAGAGAATTTTAAAAGAGTTTACTTGGATTCTCTTGTCATTTTATTCATTGTCCAATTGTATTGTTGTTCAATAAAAAACTTCAGTAAAAATATTTCATTTATCTACCTTTTAAGAGTGCATTATCATTCTTTTTCTTTATCTAAAGATCCAATCATTTTATCTGTTTCTTTGGTATGTAGATTTGCATCCTGAAAGGATAGCTTATGAATGCTTCATTATTCTTGGCACCTTGCTATATTTTGGAAATGTATTATATCCTTCTCATGTTGTGCCTTTTAAAGTGCTAACTTTCGATATTACCTTTTATTCTGGTTCACCTTCCTTTTCCCTTTCTAATCAACTTACCAAGTGTCAAGACTCTAGCAGGCTTCATGACATTTCTCATTTTTTAGGCATAAATATACTGTCACCTATTTGACAATACTCTGCCTGTTTGCTGGTGTTCTTCTCTTTGTACATTCTTACGGTTTTATTCTTATGCATTTTAATTTATCTGCGAGACATGATATTTTTTTAAAAATTCATTGTGACTTTACTTTTCATCAGTCTGATGTTCTCGGCTGTACCATCTTATTCACATGTTCATCTTCATGCAGGGTCTATATACAAGGAGGCAGAGTGGGATATGTTGTAATTTCAGTACCCTTCATTGTATACATAAATTAAACTTATATTTCTCTGCCTTCTGCTTCACTGCTTTTTTTTTTTGGTTACCTCAAGTTCTTTCAGCTATCCATAGGTCTAGTTACTTATCATCCTGTCTTCAAAAGTCAGCTGACCTTTTATAATTTCTGTCTTGATAGCTTCTCTCTTCCAGGTTCTCTTCCAAGTTTTCTTAAGAGGTGTACCATGGTAGTATGCATCAAGAGTCCTGGATGCTTTGGTATATGTTTCAAGATGACCATTTATATTAGTCCCAAAGTTTTCAATTATTTGGAATAATTTCTGGTGACTGGTCACAATCTGCATTGAGATGCTAGTCTGAGATGCCATGAACCTTTTGCAACTGCTTCTCTATTTGTTGAGATGCCTTGTTGCAAATTATTTGGTTCCCACGAAGCAATCATATATGCTTTCCATACTTCACAAGTATTCCCAGATTACAAATCCCCTTGGGGAAAGTTTCACCAGTTGCTTATTATAGACTTTCTTCGCTACTTATTCAAATGTTACGGAACAAATCATGTTTATGAGATATCGTTGGTTGCTGATTGCATCTCAGCAGTCAACTACAGTTGGCTTGTCAAATTTTATCCTTTTCTGCAAATGGTTAATATCCATGTGCTAATTGGCCATCCATGGGCAGATTATGTATTGCGCTTTCAGAAGCAGCTAATATGATGAACTTCTGGCCACTTTATCTCCTGGGGTCACCACCCTGAAAATTTTAGTTTGATGAGGTAGCCAGTGACCAGTCACTGATCACAGCTTTAGACCTGGATATTACCCTTCAACTCCTTCATTTTATGTTTGTCCTTTAATTTCCAAGCTTTTGTTTTGTTGGTTTTTTTTGCTAGCTATCTTGATATCTGAATTTCATATGTTTGCTCTGTTGTATTACTGCCAAAAAAAATCCTACCCTGATGTTTGCACTGCATTTTGCGCAAATGTTTTGTAGTCCTCCCATGCATTACTGATTTCTGGTTTTGGGATTATTGGAAACAGCAGCTCTGAAACCTATGATAAAGAGGAAGAAGAACAGCACAAGATGCAAGCCTCTGCCCCCTTCCAAGAGACTACGGCTCGAGGCGCAGAGGGTCCTCAAGGAGCGAGTTCAGGATATTGCAGACAAGAAAGGAATTAAGTTGAGATTTTGCAATCTTAAGGAGTGTGAAAACCACATACAGTCTCTGGACAGCCCATGTGAGAGCATAAGAATGGAGATAGGATGGCCACCTGGAGTTCCATTTGTTCATCCCCACGACCTTCCGAACAAGGCAAAACTCGGTTTCCTTGAAGCGTATGAACCTGGCTGGACTGCCTCTCAGCAGGATATGGAGTTGAGTCTTATTGAATCCGGACAGGCCAGTCAACAGTCAGCTAATTGTAACTCTCTCATAATCTCATTCATGCATGTTTGTCATTTGCAATTACACCACTCTTTTACACCAAATGTCTTTAAAATATACATTTGTACTTCGAAGGTTGTTCCCTTCCAGAGAAAACTTGCAAAGAAAATTTTTGAAGGCTTTTTTGGAGTTCACCTAACAGACACACAATGGATCTTTTATGGCCTTTTTAAATTGAACACTGAAACCTATTGTCGTGTCCTGCATGCTTGAAGACACAAATTTCTTTACTTGTTTTTGAGAACCATTTTTTCCCTTGTGCTTTTGATTTGTATGGAACATCAAACATATTTGGTTTTGCACTTGTACCCATGTTCATCTCTAGGTCATGATAACACTGATTTCAGTAGTTATATGACTCAATATGTACTTTTCAATGATATACATGATCTTTCAGTGGCCGGTAGTACATTTATGCACACACCCACAAAGTCTAGATTATATGTTTACTGATTGCTTGCCAAAATGCTTGCATATTGATAACATCATTTCTTAGTGGTCTCTTTAACTTGATGAATTTTAGGCTGATAGGTAAACATGTTATCTGTTTTTCACATTCTTGCGAGATGACTCGTGCGCAACTTTATTTTCTGACATACTGTTAAATGACACGGTCATCAGATACTTGCATCATAACAATGTACATCTCTACAGCTACTTGATACATGAAAAAAATTGACACACACACACACACCCAAGAGTACTAGTTCGGATTATGCCCACTTTATTTCACTCCTAATAAATGCTGCATTGTGCATGCTTTTTCTTGTGCAGGAGTCAATCTCCATAACTTAACGATATTGGGCCACCCTTTGTCAGCTTGTAACTTTACAAACTTCGCCAACTGATTGACCTCATCCTCCTGTAGCTGTGGTCTAAATGTGCACTGACCCCTTGAAGTACATTTCTCCCCAAAGCCCTGAAGACACAGCAAAAAGAAAAGAATAAATACCGCAGGATTTTAACTTGTTGCTATGGCCTGTGCCAGTCAAGGTTCAGGGTCTAACTGTAAATAATGAATTGGTTGAAGAGAGATTTGCCGGCATTCTACCCTTTCCATAATATGTGATTTTGTATAGATCTTCCTCTGTGGTGACACTGTTCCTGCGTGAACCGGAATCTTTTACCCTGTGGTTTTGATTTGGTTTCAAAGGTGCAGAAGGTGGTGATTGTACCTTTGTAGGTCATTGGTGAAGAGAGTAGCACCCTGCATGGTGAGGCAGAAGGTTAATGAGGAAGAAATATAATAGAGAATGAGAATAACTTAAAGCAGAGAATTTGGGTATGGAGTTGAGATAGACTTGACAGGCTGCGCTATGTTTTCTCCCATATCATGACATCCAATACAAGCCTTCTGAAAGAGTGCTGCCCCTTTGGACACAACAGGTTCTGCAATGGATACTGCAAACCAAAGAATCAAATTTCAAGGCTTTAACTTGATGTTCATATTCTTTTTGTTTTTCTAATCAGTTTCGAGTTATTTAGTTGAAATCTTTTGAAGTCGGTATGATCTTTCAATGGAGTGGTGTAATCATGTAATCATACTCTTTGCTGCTAGATTTGGGGTTGTGCAGGTTCTGTGTCAGATCTCAGACTGTTGTAACTAACATTTGAAAAACGCTCGAGTTACTAAGGTTTTTATAACAGTTTCAGTATGGTTTACTGTAATTCTTTTGTGAAATGAAGCATAAATTCATAACCTATGAGTTGAGAATTTCTCATTGTTTGCCACCGGGAAATGTTGTTATTGATTTTACAAGCATGAGAATGAAGAAACTGGACAGTCTGAGTTACAAGTGAGTGATTCAATTACAGAAATCTATCTGTTAGGTTGTGTTGCATAATTTACATTACAATTTTCGACTCATAATGCAAGCGTGATGGTAATTTGGCCGTGAAATGTGGGGATAAGCTTTTACCTGGAGGATTGACAAGGGTGGGGAGGATAATGTGAGGATAGCTGCTGCTGCAGCTATGAGATTGAGGTTGAGATTGAGAGGGGAGGCCAAGAAATGGGCAGTGTTTGTGTTGCTGGGGAGTTGGGTGTTCTCCGTGTTGTTCTTGACAATTCAATTCAAGATTAAGATCCACCGATCCAATCGGTCAGGTTGGTGAAAATCAGGTGGGAGGTATTTCGTTCAATTGAGCGTTCCTTAATTACAGAATCACCTTTCATATCCCTTCGTTAGACACCAATCAGACTGGTATTTAGTCAGACTCGTATTAATAATAAATCATCAAGATAAATAATTCAATGATAATTTATCTAGTAATAATATTTATTAAAATAAATACTCCAGCATGAATATTTTATTCAGCATAATCCCTGCAATAAGAATGTTAGTTCAAATAGACAGAGAATATATTGAAATTCAATAATTCCTGCAACCACTGAGCGTTGTATAAACGGAGAAAGTCACAAAATAAAATCAGATTTTAGAGTGAGATAACACGTAAAGCGAACATTCTTAAGACAATTACGTCCCTAATACGGTGCATACGGGATAATGAACGCTGTTCTCCTAAGATACAACACTCTTTCATGTGTTCTGCGCAGTACTTTGCAAAATCTCGTACAGTCGAATCAAAGTTGACTCGTAACTTCCACTTGACTGAAAGTAGGAAAAAGAACACGGACCAAAAATCAGATTTCAGACACAATCTAAAATCTGAACAAGATTTTAAAGAATCCACTTTAAAGAACTTAATTTATTCATTGTAGTTGATTGAGTTTTGAAATTTTCAGTTGTCAGAGTTGTTTCTTTTAGAGTTGATTTCTGCCTTTTAAATAGGAATTTAAAGGAAGCCTTTCGGAGTAGGCACATCCGCTCGATCGGAATGGGTGCAACCATTTTGAACAGACATATCAGTTCAGTTGAAACAGGCGCAATTGTTCCGATCAGACACATCCATTCGCCAAACAGGTATCCATTCGGCCGAAACGGGTTGTCCCCGAACAGACACATCCATTCAGTTAGAACGGGCACAACCATTCCGAAAAGACATGTCTGTTCGCCAAACAAACACATTCATTTGCATATCACTTTCAATGTTGGACTTAACAGTTTTCACTCTTTTTGGTCCTATTTAGTTCTTATTTTAGGCTAACTTCTGACTTGAATATCTCATTCATTCGGAAACAGAATTGAACATGTGAATATACCACGTTCATCACTAATGGAAGAAGAACACATTCCAACCATCTTCCGTGCATCCCGAGTTGCGGGTCCTGCCTAAAATTCAGCTCGAATTTTCCCCAAAATTTACTTTGTTAATTTCAAGTTTCCAACAATCCCCTGCAATGAATAGAGATTCAAGAAAATATAGACACTATGAGACTGACTATATAGTGAAAGACACCTTAGGAAAGAAACTGCATCAGGATAGGTGAACTGGTCTTGAACCTTCAACAGCGAAAGTATTTTCGAACTTAATGATCAATCAGGGAACTAGGTCTTGAACTATCGGTTGTTTGTGTAAGCCAAGTTAACATGCCTCATGCAGTAACTTTTCAAAATCAATTTTGATTTTCAGTTGTGCTCATTTCTTCTCTTGACATTCTTGATTTCAGAGAGTGTATTTAGGGAATTATAGCCTCCATAGAGAGTCTCAAAGAGCCGGCCAAGCTCTACACTCACATAGGTGGTCGTCTTATTAAGAGCAGTATACTCTACCCCACTAGTTTGGTTTACAAGTTGTAGGTATCATTAAAAGTGTTAAGCTTATCCTAAATCTAATTGTATAAAACGGTTGGGTGTACCATAAGAATAGGTAGGAGTCAAGCTCCTAAATTCTTACTCGTAAAGTTAATTATAACTAGTTTTCCCTCTTGAACTTAGTTTGTGAGATCTCCAGTCCCTAAGTGAGGTTTTCATTAAGCTGACTTAGTATGATTAGATTTTAGCCCATTCCTTTCGATGTGCAGTTTATACGCTCTCAACTCAAACTTTTAGTGAACAGATCCACTAAGTTATCTTTTGATGCCACAAAGTCAATTGAGATAACTCTATTTGAGAGCAACTGCCTAACGATATTATGTTTTTGACGGGTGTGTCTAAACTTACTGTTATATACAAAATTTCTTAAAATTATCGAAGCCATTCTGTTTTTTCTTCAGCCTTATCCAATGCTATAAATTCTGATTTTATTGTAGAATAGGCTATGCAGGTTTGTTCGGAAGATTTCCAAGATACGGTGGTGCCTCCGGGAGTAAAGATGTATCCGCTAGTTGATTTTGATTCCTCAGAATCTGCAATCCAATTTGCATCACTGTACCCTTTAAGCACGGGTGAATAATTTCTATATCTCAAGGAATATTCTTTGGTATACTTTAAATAGCCCATTACTCGTAGTAGGACAGTCCAATAATTGTCACTAAGGTTACTAGTGTACCTGCTCAATTTGCTTACATTGTAAGCTATATCAAGTCTAACATAATTCATTAAATACATTAGACTTTTGATGGTTTGAGAATATTACAGTTATCGCTTTTCAGTTTCTGTACTCTTGCGAAGGTGGATATGTGGGAGAAAAATATTTGTATTCCCTTTCATCTAATATTCTTTGGGTCTTTCTATCATCTTTTCCATATAATGTGACTGAGATAGATTGATTTCATCTTGTATTTTAGTAATTTTAATTTTTAAAATTACATTAACAACACTCAGATCCTTCATGTAAAATTGTTTGATAGCATCTTTTTAGTGGACTCAATAACTCTGATATTAGTCCCGAGTATCAACATGTCATCTACATAAAGACAAATAATGATACATACATTTTCAATTATTTTAATGTAAACACATTTGTTGCATTCTTTGATAATGAACCATCCTTGATCATGATATTATCAAACTTCTCATGTCACTGTTTAGGAGCATGTTTCTGCTTCTTTTCACATTTGTGCTTCCGGGGTAGACGTATCATTCTTACATATTTGAGGTTCGCTTTCAAGCGTATATGCTACGAGTTTAGACTAAAGAATTTAGAGATTCTCGATCTCTTACACCTTTTTACTTCAACTTCCGCATAAATTGTCGGTTCACTGGGTCCTTCGTTCCTAAATGGTGTTTCATGTATTCTTTTTTCAGAAGCATTATTTTCTTTTCGTTTGTACAGGAAGATGTCTTAAAAGACCACAACACCTCTTGATTCAATAATCATATTTATATGAATATCTGGGTTTTTTTATTTGTTTACTAGAAAACTGTAGGCACTACTATTCAAGACAAAACCTATGAAAATACAGTCTGCTGTTTTAAATTCCAACTTAGTCTTCTTAGATAGTGGCACTGGTACCTTTGCAAGGCACCCCCCACATTTTGAGATAACGGTAGGAAGGAGGCCTTCCAACCATAACTCAAATGAAATAAGACCAAATTTTTTCTGGGATATCCTGATTTGCGGTTAATAGGGCTCCCCCATACGTTCTATGGTAATCTAGAACTTATGAGTATGAAATTGACCATATCTTGTAAAATTTTGTTCTTTCTTTCAACAATCTCATTCTGCTAAGGAGTGTATGGTATTGTGGTTTGGTGGACTATACCGAAGTTAGCATACAATTAATTGAATTCATTTGATTCATATTCTCCGCCTCGATCAGATTTTAGAATTTTTTTATTTTTTGAGTTGATTCTCAACATTGACTTTGTATGTGATGAACATACTTATTGCTTCGACTGACCACAGTCTTACTATACACCATTTAGTACTCAAGAAAACGTCATACAACGAACTTCTTAGTACTGGCATCCTTCATCTTCGGATAGAAAGAGGAGCAGACATCACGGTCTGATTTGACACTCTTAGTGCCCCATCGATACTCTTCCGATACTCTCTTGAAAAGTATTAGATATTTTTTGCAATTCAAGCAGAGCAGAAGTTAGCAATTTCAATAATAACCGTCTTAAGATTATTGTTCTTGACTATCCAATTCAAGATCAAGATCAACTAGTCAATAGGCCAGGTTGGTGAAAATCAGGTGGGAGATTTTTCGTTCATTTGAAGGTTTCTTAATTACATAACTACCTGTAGGCTGTCTAAAAATGACTAAACAGACAAGCCATTAAGGAAGCAGAGTCTCAAGCTCTAGACGCGAGGAATCGATGCCCGCGTCTCAGCATTAAGACGCGTTGGCTCTACACCCGCGTCTCAACGTCCAGACACGTCGGCCCGAAGCCCGCGTCTCAGCATCAAGGCGCGTCGGCCCGATGCCCGCGCCTCAGCGTCCAGACGTGAAGGCCCGAAGCCCGCGTCTCAGCATTAAGGCGCGTTGGCTCGACGCCCGCGTCTCAAACTTCAAGGCGCGTTTGGCCCAACGCCCGCGTCTCAGTTGCAACTGCCCTGATTGCGGGGCCAGTCACCGCGCATGTAGCGGGTAGTGGCCCCTCATTCGGGAGCGTTTTCAGGAGGCACATTCACCCCCTGAGACCCCTATAAATAGCCCTGTTTGCTATCAGGAAAGGAGAGAGCTTTTGGAGAGATCGAAGCTTTGGAGAAGTCGAGAATTAAGAAGGTCAAGGCATCATCAAGATCGATCAAATCCAGGCAAGAGGATCATCAAGGGGGAAGCACAACTTCAGCAACAGACAGAGGGAGGAGACTCTTCAGCGAGCTTACTGAGTACTAGCCGCTCTTCGCCTACCTCCTCTTTGAGAGTTTTGGTAGACGGAGCTGAGTTACTCTTTCTACCGACCGAAGAGAAGACCCCCGACGGTCCAGGACGGTCATCTGGTCAACGGAGAACAAGATTCACTCTCCACCGCCACACGAAGAACCCAGCATTAAACAAAGGGGGGATTCAAGCTTCAACATCCTCCCTCCCTTGTAACTGGAAGGGAAAGTCTTGTTGTAATCTTTTCATCTGATTCAAAGAAATCTTTACAACAATTCCCTCTTTCTTTTTCCGGCGCAAACAAGAGATGGCGACTCCGCTGGGGACTACCTTCGTTACTGACGAGCGCACCGTGGTGCAAGATGACGTTCTCCGTAAGGGGAAAATGGTCGAATCACTCGTCGTCGAGTTCGACCAGGCGAAGTATGAAGAGTTCCTCTCTTCTGGCTCCAAGAGCCCAAAGACCCGCGTCTGCCGCAGGGTCTCAAGTGGACAGCCCCCCGAAGCCCAATCTGAGGCTCTGTCGGGTGCTCCTGCTGCCCACTGTGCCAAGTTTGGTTCACGCGCCGACGCCTCCCAGAAGGCCCGCGTAACCTCAGACACCTCTGCTGCGATCAACCGCGTCGCGCAGAACACACGCGCCAACGCCTCTCTGAAGGCCCGCGTGGTCCCCGGCACATCTACTGGTGCGATCGACCGTGTCGCACAGAACGCCCGCGTCAGCGTCTCTCAGGAGACCCGCGTGGCAAATACCCCTGGTTCTACAAACCAGGAAGTTGTTGGCTTCTCTCTTCCTCCACGACGCAATCGGAATGCCGAGCGTCGACAGAGAAGACGCGCGCGTCAACACTCAGTCGGAACCGTTGGTTTTCTGACTGGGGTTGGACGCAGCGCACGATCCGATGCCTTGCCCGCACCTTGTCCAGTGCGAGAGATCCGCGTTTGGAGACCCAAACGCGAGACTCCCCAAGTTGAGCCTTCTGGAGACCAACTTGCCAAACGCCAAAGCGAAGCTTCTGCGTCTCGTCAAACGCAGGAAGCACGCGCCCGCAGGCGTGGGGCCCAGCAGCCCACTCTCTCCCAAGTCTCTCTGCTCCAGCGCAGCAGACAGCAACGCGAAAGTCGCGTCTTATATCAACAGAGACGCCAGACGCGCGTGACGCAGCCGCGACGCGACAGCCGCGTTTCTGAAACCTGTGTCCAGACAGCACAGCGCATGACTCCCTCCCGTCTTCCACGTCGCGAGGCTAGTCTATTTAATCCCTCTCCCACGGATCTGAGGGATTATTTGACAAGGAAAAGGAGTGCCAATCAGGCCACTTCTCCATGCTGCTGTCAACAGCTCATCCAGATGCTCTCTGGATGCCATTGCGAGTCAGGCGTGCACCAGCCGTCTTTAATTCGACAGCTGACCCTGATTCCCCCGTCAGCCAAAAGAAGACGCTCTCACAGGAGGAGAACCTTCTCAGATGTTGAATACCCGGAGCTTACTGCAAACATGACTAGCAGAAGCAAGGGAAAACAACTAATGGTCAACTCAGAGGAATCTGACTCTGAACCGGAGGGGGTGTATCAACACACTCGCACCCGGACAGGGGCCATTCCCCCAATTGACTATAATGCCTTAGCCCGCGGCATTAGAATGGGTGGTTCTCACTCCGCTATAGTGGAGTCGCAGGCTTCAAACTCTTCCGTCGAGAAGGAGGCTTTCGCCTACATGGCCGACACTCCTGAGGAGACGACCAGGCGTTTAGAACAGACGCAGAAGCACCAGATGGATATAATCGCCTCTCAACAGAGATCCATTGACTCCCTTAAGCATATGCTTGAGAAATTGCTTGAAGAAAGAGCGAGATCTCCTCCTAGACGACCGAAGGGGAAAGGGAGAAAGGGAGGAAGCCCACCCTCCGAATCTTCTGACGAGACACGACGATCTACCTCGGATGTGTCCAAGCCCTCGTCGCAGGCAAGAAGCGACCAAGACCAGGAGAAGACTCATGCTAAGAGGGTGAGTCAATTGGAACGACGCCTCGAGGCCCTTGCCAATCGCAAGGACCTCCAAGAAGCAGGAGTGGTCCGGCCCTATCCGGCTGAGTGGGACTTAGTTCCATACCCTCCTAAGTTCAAGGCTCCAACCCTCCAAGCATTCGACGGGAAGGGGTCACCCAACCAGCACATCTACTACTTCAAATCCCAGACCGGGAATGTGGTAGATAATGACGCCATCCTGGCGCGACTGTTCATCGGCACCGTGAAAGGGTTGGCTTTTGAGTGGTTTATGAAGCTCCCGGAGGGTTCTATCAAGAACTGGGGGGATCTAGAGAAGCTGTTCTTGACACGCTTCTTCGAAGACGACTCCGAAGTCACAATGCCTACCCTTTTAGCTACAAAACAGCGAAAGGGAGAGTCCGTTAAGTCTTTCGTAGAAAGATTTCGGAACATGGCGCTCCGATGTCCAAGCGGCATGACCCAGGCCACCCTGGTGGAAACATGTCGCCATAATCTCCAAACCTCACTCCTTGCTCAAATAGGAGTTGCTGAAAGCCGCACCTGGAAACAATTAGTCCAGCAAGGTGAACAGGCTGAGGAGATTGTCGCCCGCGTCAGAGCGGAAGAAGGCAAGCCCAGGCCAGAGAGGTCGACAAGGCGTGCACCAGACACCTCCCTCCAGACGAAGCGGAAGGATAATTTGGCGACGGAGACCAAATCTCCCACCAAACCTCAAACAGGCAGGGCAAGTGGCTCTTCAAGCCAGCCACGCCCCAACAAGCAGTATTCCTTCAAAGAGGAACACGTCGATTCGCTCTTCAAGCTACTCAACAAGAGCAATCGACTGAAGCTCCCTGAAATTAGGCGCCCGGAGGAAGTCGGCAAGACCGACAATCCCACCTACTGCTTATACCACAGGATGCTCGGACATCCTACTAAAAGCTGCTACGTCTTTAAGGACATCCTTCAAGCTCTGATTGACGCGGAGGTATTAAAACTCCGACCGGAGCAGAAGAAGATGACGGCCAACATGACGTCGATTCTCCAGTTTGGGACACGACCCCCGACACCCGTGGGGGTAATCTCTGTCCCGAAAGGAGAACTGAGGGTGGTCAACACAGACCCTCATCAGCAGCGGGAGAAAGGCTTGGTACCCGTCCCTACACCTCGAGGGGAAATCATGTGGGTCCACCCTGACCTCGTCGACGAACAACAATGGACGACTGTGACCAATAGGAAGTCCAAAGGCAAAGGGAAGGCTTCATCTTGCCATGTGATATGCGCTTCCTCCCGAGAAGCAGATACTGAGGTTCCCTCGTTGACTGACTCGGAAGAGGAGACAATAGTCCTGGCCGCGGAACCCAACCCACCAACGGCAGGAACCCGTTCGGGGCAGGCATACCTGAAACAGTATGGCGAGACAGCCATAGCTCCTCCACAACCAGCTGCAGAGCCAGCAAAGCCCTCCTCTAAACAGCCTGGGGAGAAACAGAAAGAAACTCGGTTTTCTCGAGTTCTTGCGAAAGGTGTAACGGAAGGATCCTCGACACCTTACAGTTTTGATGTCTTGGCTCAATTAGCCAACATCCCGGCACGCATTACCTTGTATGAGCTCCTGAGGCTATCAAAGTCAACCAGAGAGGCTCTACAAGAAGCTTTGGCAAATGCTGAGATCTTTATGACCCGCGT
Organism: Agave tequilana; assembly: GCA_038442645.1. Taxonomy (NCBI): domain Eukaryota; kingdom Viridiplantae; phylum Streptophyta; class Magnoliopsida; order Asparagales; family Asparagaceae; genus Agave; species Agave tequilana. The sequence continues at coordinate 8,429 of JAVJIF010020787.1, read as the reverse complement.
GCCAAGGGAGGAAGATGTAGAGGATTGCCTCCACACCTCCCCAAATGCTCCCTGCATCACCTTCACAACAGATGACATGCAGGTTAAAGGGAAGCATGACCGACCCCTATACTTCACAGGGTATATTGGGTCATCCGAGGTGAACCGCATCCAGGTAGACCCAGGGTCTGCGCTAAGCATCATACCTCGCCGGGTTATGCAGTTTCTAGGCATTCCTACCCATCGTCTGAGCCCTACCCAGACAACTATTTACGGGTTCAATGCCAACAGCTCCCGCCCGATGGGGAAGATCAAGCTCAAATGCCAGATCGGGAGCCTCAAGTCGGAAGTGACGTGTTACGTCATTGACGCGGACACTTCCTACAACCTGTTGCTGGGACGACCATGGATTCACCGCAATTCCATCGTTCCCTCTACCCTCCACCAAGTCATGAAATACATTGACGAGAGTGGACAGGTCCGAACGTTGATTGCCGAAAGGCATCCGTTTAAAGGGGTTGAAAATTATTTCACGGACTCCCTCTTATATCAGGATCCGGAGGAGACTAATGAAACCCCACAACCAGAGGAGCCAGACTCTGGTAATGAGCTGACATTGAGCCGGAGAAAGAAGAGTGCTTGTGGGAGTTGGAACCACCTGTAAAGAGCACTAATAAGCTCGATGTTGATACCACCGACGATGCAGGCGGTTGGTATATTAATGAAGATTTAGATTTCGCGTATTTCCCTGCGTGTGGGTCTGATTCAATACCGTCGGATACTAGTACCGACGTAGATAAGGATGTCTGGTCGGCAATGGATGCTTTGACATCATTGCATGTACCAATAAAATCATCCTTCGGGACGTACCAGGATAATGGAGACGCGCAAGAGTCTGTATTCATGGTTCCAGCCAGACGAAAAGGCCAAAGACCAATACTTTTTGGGCGAATCTCGTCTGAACCAATGCCCCGTGAAGAATCAGAAAGCGAGGAGGAATCCCCTCAGCTCGACCATTATGAATCGAAGGCACTCAGAATGATGAAGCAAATGGGGTACGATATAACCAACAAGCCCGGGTTGAACTTCGGCAAAGGAAGGAGGACGCTACTTCGATCCTTTGTGCCAAAAGGGAAGGCCCCCGATTATTATCATCGGACGCGCAGGGGGTTGGGCTATGTATCAACTCCGGTCCCATCAGCCTCTGATCCTCAAGAATCGTCGAGCAACAATTGCTCTTCAGACACGTCATCATGGGAGTCAGATGTCAGTGTCGGCAACATCTTCAAAGGGCTTTCAGTAAACATGGTTTCAACAGGCCATCTGGAAGATGAAGTTGAAGAAATGATCCAACCTGATACAGACCCTTGGATCAAACATTTGAATGCTCTTTGAGATATCCGCTTTGAACAGCGTGAGCCACCCACAGAAGACAAGGTTGTTCAAGTCAACCTAGGAGATGAAGCCAATCCTAAACCCATCTTCATAAGTGACGGCCTGTCACCTTCGGAGAAGAAGGATCTTATATCTCTTGTACAAGAGTATATAGACGTCTTCGCCTGGAATTACGAGGACATGCCTGGACTTGATCCTCAAGTGGCTATGCACCGCCTCAACATCAATCCGGATGTAAAACCTGTCAAACAACAGCAGCGACGGTTCCGTCCCAAAATAATGGAGGCAATCCAATCAGAAGTCAGGAAGCTTATTGACTCCAGCTTTATCAGGGAGGAACAGCATCCCGATTGGGTAGCCAACATCGTACCCGTTGCCAAGAAGAACGGGAAGATCCGGATCTGCATCGACTTCCGTGATCTAAACGAGGCCTGCCCCAAAGACGAATTCCCATTGCCAATCACAGATGTCATGATTGACAACACTTGTGGATTCGAGCGAATGTCCTTTATGGACGGATTCTCAGGATACAATCAAATCAAGATGTATCCCGATGACGAAAAGCACACCTCCTTCAGGACGCCTCTAGGGGTATATTGCTACACCGTCATGCCCTTCGGACTGAAAAATGCAGGGGCAACATACCAAAGGGCCATGAACGCCATTTTCCATCAGCAAATGTGGAAAACGGTGGAATGCTATGTCGATGACATCGCGGTGAAGAGTCGCACTAAAGGTGATCACATAGCAGACCTGAAGGTGGTCTTCGACATCATGCGGGCTCATCAATTGAAGATGAACCCCACCAAGTCCTTCCTGGGGGTAGCCAGCGGCAAATTCCTAGGGTTTGTTGTGACTTCCACAGGAATCCATTTGGATCCAGAGAAAGTCCGCGCTATCCAAGAGATGCAACCCCCCCAGAAGCCTCAAGGAGCTAAGGGGATTACAAGGACGATTGGCGTACATCCGCAGGTTCATATCAAACCTTTCCGGGAGATGCCAACCCTTCGCCAAGCTGATGAAAAAGGGTGTTTCATTCATTTGGGACGACGCTTGTCAAAAAGCGTTTGAGGAGATCAAACACTACCTCACCCAACCACCAGTCCTTGCAGCTCCGGTATCCAGAAAGCCTTTCCTGGTGTACGTCCGATCAATGGATCATTCTTTGGGAGCTCTACTAGCTCAGAATGATGACCAAGGGCGAGAACAAGCAATCTACTACCTAAGTAGAACGATGATCGGAGCCGAACATCGGTACAACCCGATCGAGAAGGAATGTTTGGCACTGGTGTTCGCTATTCAGAAAATGCGACACTATCTGGTGGGCCAAACCATAAATGTCATATCCAAAGTCAACCCCCTGAGGTTACTCATGACAAAGCCTTCATCATTGAACGGCCGACTGGCGAAATGGGCTATATTGCTCTCTCAATACGAGATGCACTTCCTACCCCAAAAAGCCATTAAAGGACAAGCGGTGGCGGACTTCCTAGCTGAGCACCCAGATCCAAGGGCAGCCAAACTCTATGAGGATCTCCCAGATGAGGCCGCCGAAGTCTGCCTAACCCAGACATTGTTCGAAGGACAAGTATGGCAACTTTTCTTCGATGGTGCATCAAGAACAAGCTCTAAGGGACACACAGTTGCGGGGGTAGGAGTAGTACTCGTCTCCCCACAAAATTATGTGATTCCCCGAGCTATCTCGTTAACCGAGCCCTGCTCCAACAATGTGGCGGAATACAACGCTCTTTTGATTGGGATGCAATTCGCCGATGAGATTGGCGTTAAAAATCTCGAGGCGTACGGTGACTCCAAACTCATCGTCAGCCAAGTTCGCGGAGAGTATGAGGTCAGGCATGAAGATCTAGTACCCTACTACAACGCGACAATCCACATGGCCGAGAGGTTTTCAACTTCTACATCGACCATGTACCGCGCAAGCAAAATGCGCATGCAGATGCACTTGCATCCCTTGCTGCCTCCTTAGCTCTTCCAGTTGGAGCAATGGAGAAGGTATTCGTCTATAGCCACGACCTATACTGCCCAAAAAGTCCCCTCGGAGATTACCAGAGGTCAACAGGAGATCGTCGCAATAAGGAAACACTTGAAGTGTCGACCGATCCAGAGCTTAAAGACTGGCGATTCCCCTACATTGATTTTGTCTTGTACGGCATCTTGCCCGAAGACACCAGGGAGGCGGCTGCCATCCGAAGGAAAGCCTCCAAATTCTGCTACAATGCGATTTCGCGAACATTGTATCGTAGATCGCATGACGGGATCCTGCTCCGGTGCCTCTCATCAAAAGAAGCCCACGAAGTGTTGAAAGAAGCCCACGATGGTACGTGTGGAGCTCATCAACCTGGCCCGAAGCTGGCAAACTGACTCCAAAGATTGGGTTACTACTGGCCCAAGATGGTTGCCGATGCTGTTGCCTATGCCAAAAGATGTCACGCCTGTCAAATACATGGCGATTTCATCCATCAAGCACCAGGTTACCTCCACTCTACGACCTCTACCTGGCCGTTCGAAATGTGGGGGATGGACGTGGTTGGTCCTATCAGCCCACCATCATCAAAGGGACATCGGTTCATCCTAGCGATAACCGATTACTTCTCAAAGTGGGCCGAAGCTATCCCTTTGAAGGAGGTAAAATCATCCAACGTGATCAAGTTCGTGAAACATCACGTTATTTACCGCTTCGGTGTGCCTCGGCGGATTGTCCATGACAATGGACCCCAGTTCATCAGCCAGGCTTTTCAGAGATTCTGCGCCAAGTTCAGAATCCAGAGTGTGTCATCAACGGCATACTATCCGCCCGCTAACGGCCTCGCAGAAGCTTTCAATAAGACTATTGGCAAGCTTCTCAAGAGATTCGTCTCGAAAAGTCAACGAGACTGGGACGATAAGTTGGGCGAATGCTTATGGGCCTATCGCACGACTGTGCGAACCCCAACTAAAGCCACGCCATTTTCCTTGGTATACGGATGCGAAGCCGTCCTTCCATTGGAAATACAAATTCCCTCTCTACGCGTCGCCTTGACAGCGGAAATGACAACAGAGGAGAAGCATCAACAGCGACTCCAAGAATTGGAAGCCTTGGACGACAAGCGTCTGCAGGCCCAACAACAATTCGAGCTTTATCAAGCTCGTATCACCAGGGCCTTCAACAAGAAAGTCAAACCGCGAACTTTCAAGAAAGGCGACCTCGTCTTAGCCGTCCGAAGACCCATGGTCATGACACACAAGACGAAAGGAAAATTCCAACCCAAATGGGAAGGACCGTTTGTGGTAGAGTCAGTCTACTCAAATGGATCGTATCGCCTCATAATCTCAAATGGCGATACACTCATGATGCCAATCAATGGCAAATTCCTGAAGAAATACTATCCCTAGATGGCATTCTTCCACCGATCAAGTTAAAAATACACTTCTAATTAAAACATCCAACGCCTCCGACGGCTAAGGATATAGGAAAATGTTGGCTTTTAAGCCCAACATAAGTCCTCGACAACTTATCATGCTGAGGGGAATAGCATGGCTAGCCCAACCCAAGCGGTAGTTGGTAAAGGCACCTCAAATCCGTTGATAGCTGAGGGTTTGCTAAAATCCTGCCGATCAAGTTAAAAAAGTACACCTCTGATCAAAAAAACATCCAACGCCTCCGACGGCTAAGGATAGAGGAAAATGTTGGCTTTTAAGCCCAACATAAGTCCTCGACAACTTATCATGCTGAGGGGAATAGCATGGCTAGCCCAACCCAAACGGTAGTTGGTAAAGGCACCTCAAATCCGTTGATAGCTGAGGGTTTGCTAAAAATCCTAAGTGGACTTGATTCCACTCTTCCCTCCAAAATCCCTTACCAATTCTCATCCATAGAATGGTAGGACCACAAAATGCAATCATTACTATGTTAACACTATACCTCTAGTAATGAATACTCCTCGTCGAGTACAAACCTGGCTTGTTAACTCTGCATAGAGTAACAAACCCTCAAATTTGCCAAGTTAACACTATACCTCTGGCACTTCAAATTCTACTTGTCAATTCTCATCAATAGAATGACAGGTCCTCAAATTGCTCCTATCGCAAGCAAATTCTTATCAAGTTAATATCACACCTCTGACAAACTACTGTTTAAGTTAACATTATACCTCTAAGCGGTACATCGAGTGTCTGTCAAGTTAATATCACACCTCTGACAGTTACCTTTCTTCAGACTTCCATATCGAAGCTGAAATGGACGATGCCAAGTTAACACTACACTTCTAGCATCCGAGTCATGCTAAGTTCAACAATACACCTATGGCTATGACCTTTCCTCGACTTCCTTGTCCAAGCCGAGACGGACGATGCCAAGTTAACACTACACTTCTAGCATCCGAGTCATTGCTAAGTTCAACAATACACCTATGGCTATGACCTTTCCTCGACTTCTTTAAGCCGAGACGACTAATGCCAAGTTCAACATTACACCTCTAGCATTACTATCACTGTTAAGTTAAACATCACACCTATGACAGTGACACCCTCAGTTTTCCCAAATAAAACTGAGATGCTGATGAGTTAGGTAATATCACACCTCTAACTCACGTCCTTGTCAAGTTAACATTACACTTCTGACAAGACTACTTCTAAACCGTTAAGTTAATATCACACCTCTAGCGGTAAAAATCTCACTAGATTCCCACGAGTCTAGTTTCATTTGATATTCTCCCCAACCGAGTATCAAATTCATTTTTGGAGGCATTGTTGGTTAACATTACACCGATAAACAACGCTTCCATCAAAATCCCCAGCTGATCTTAAATCAAGTTAATCCCAAATCCTTGATAAAAATTCACCTTCTCTGGGGGTACACACTCTACTTGTCACTTTCTTTTATAAAGTGGCGGTCCACCAAAATCATTCTTTTGCTTCTAAAACAAAACATTCAAGACAACAGAAAGAGGCAAAAAGAAAAGTGTCACTTTTATTGATATTCAATCATATGAAAGTGATACAAAACGCTCTCTTATACAATAAGATTGAGTGTTACAATTAAGGAGTACAAAGAAGTCCCTCTCTCTCTCAGAGGCCGTACTCACTCCTTGAAACCGCATCTGATCCCAGGTGCACAATTGGAACCGATTGCGCCATGGCAATGACGCAAAAGTCGAAAGCGCCCTAGCTGATTAAGCTAAGAGCAATGGTGTTCTTGAGGTCCGGTGGCAACAGAAGGTCCTGCAACCCTTCGTTCAGGCGCGTCTCTTTCCCTAGCAGACCATCCAACGAACATGGAGTCACTCCTGGGGTGAGAGAGGAAGTTTAGGAGTCATCACAAAGGATGCTACCCTCCACTAGGTCCAGCGGCAGCAGAAAGTCCTGCATTCATCACCATCCCTTTCCCCAGCAGGCCATCCAACGGAATGTCCTTGATGTCACTTCTGGAGTAGGGAGAGGAAGAGGATCTCATCCGCCGCCGCAACCGCCGGACCACCCTCGCCGATACTCAGCCTATCCGTCTCTTGCACCAGATCTGAAGAGACCTTGGCGAGGGTTGGGTCCTCGTCAGAGATATAATTTAATCTCTCACAAACGACGAGGACCATAATTTAATCTCTCACAAACGAACGTGGAGCAGGTTCGCCAGCCGGTATATTCTTTCTGGGGCCCAGCAAACCTGAAAAAGGACATCAAGCCAACCTGCAAAGAATAAAAAGAGAGTCAGAAAATCTGGAACCCAGTACATTTTTATAAAGGAAACTGAGTAACAGAACGCGGCAGCCATTCAAGACTTCAGACGCGGGAATACCCGCACAGTCAAACAGACGCGAGTCAAACTGCGCCACGTATAAGATTCAAACGCGGCCTCAGTTTGTACCGCGCCTAATGCACCGGACGCAAAGAATTTCAGAACGCCAAAAATTGCCATCTCTCTGTTGGGTGAACAGGAGTTGCAAGATTCAGGTCTGAAACGCGCCAAGGCAGTGGCCATGAAACGCAATGGGCAAAGCCAGCGTCAAGTGCCCGCGTTCAGAGAAGTCAAGTCACTGGCACAAATTCCAGAGAAGGAATGCACCGGGACTTCATTCAGACGGTTATGTCAAAGTTCAGGCTATACACATCATCGGGGGACATACCAGCAGAGACCTCTGGACAGAGTTGGCCTCTCTGCACCCAAACGCAGGCGTCCAAGATGATCCGAGAGGGGGTTCTTCTTGAAGAGACCAAACCGAAGCGTGAAAGCTCTGGGTCATCTTTATCCTCGGAATTACCTTCATCCATGGAGACGGAATCCCTATCAAGACACTCTTTTTTGAAGAAGGTGGGACTTCTCAGAGCAATCCAAAGAGAAATAATCCAAGCTTGGATTATAGAAGGGGAGCGCACCCTATTTATAGGCAGGCCCTAATAACTGCCATTATGAGGCGTTAATTGGAACCGTCACGCACGATTGTCAAAGCCCAGTGAAGGATTGACGCGTGGAACGCCGCTTTGGGAACCGTCGCAAGCGCCGGTTTTCAACCGCCCGCATCGTTTTGCATTTAAGGGCAGTAACTCCTGAGTCCAATGAGGAGTTGACGCGTGGATAACTGCCTTGGGAATCAACGGATGACTCGGAATCCCAATCGACAGTGAAGACCTGACGAGCAAAGATCTCCTAAAATCTTGAGTCAGATCACATTAAACGCAGATGGGAAAGCCGCGTCCCTTCAACAGATAAGGCTGCATCTCTTGCGTTTGCCCGATCCGCGCAAGACAGATTTGCGTTATTCAGAGCTGCGTCTCACCTTGTGATTGACGCTGCGTCTCACCCCAAGAACTGACAGCCGCGTCTTACTTTACGGATCAATGCCGCGTCTCATCTTTTGATTGACGCCGCATCTCATCAAGGAGACCGCGTTCCGATTTGTGATTGACGCTGCGTCTCAGTAAAAGGACTTAGTAAAATCTAAGTTCCGGTAGACTGACGACCGCGTCTCACCCTGTGATCGACGCTGCATCTCGTCAAAAAGACTTGGTGAAATCTAAGTCCCCATAGATTGATGCCACGTCTCATTCTATGGGATTAATGC